>CAEFZY010066832.1:0-42407 GCA_903066815.1 Brachyrhaphis roseni
ACGCCGTGTATATATAGATATATATATATATATATATATATATATATGTATAAGTTTAATACATTCTAATCGTTTAAAAGAAGGGTGCAACAATCCTGTTTGACGAGACCAGGCAATTCATGATATTGGGTTAACAAGAACAGCATCCAAGGAGAATTCAGAAATACCTTTGCAAAACCTATGTACAACGGTACACAAATCATAAACTTTGTTTTCAATCATCTGTTTTCACTTCTTGACTAATTCTTGGTCCTTATGAGATAAAAGCACTGGTGGGTCTCCCTTTTTATATTTTCCACATACATAAAAATCTTTTTTTTTTTTTCAAAGAGTTCATATTCAGTATGGACTTTAAGGTTTGAACAGTCTAGCAGAAATGGGAAGCAATTAATGTTATTCAGGAAATGATCACTGACCCAATAGAGTGCTTTTAAGAATTGATGCAAAGTATTGGAAGACTGGGTATTCATTAGGATGGTAAAATGAAACTTTGCTTCACAATTCTTTTTTCTAGCCAGATTCTGTTGTGTTCTGTTGTCTACTCATTTATGTTTCCCACACCGCATGTTTGTCTGTTTACCCAAAATAAAGGCACCCCGGTCTTACGGATTCGCAGATTTAATTATGACAGCACAAATGTCCCACCGTGTGTTTACCACAAAGAGTCCCTCTCCATGGAGCTGAATAATTTGCTCAGTGCTTCCCCAACTGTGTGGCATTACTGCGGTTTGTCCTGGGCCCAGAGGAGAGCAGTGGGGACCAAATGAAGAAGAGTCACCTGGTGTCTCCTTGCAAGGTCTCACAGAGTTAACATGTAATGAATAAATTAATATCTAATGAAGGAAAGGGGTTGGAGAGGGTGGATGTGGTGGGGGGGTGGCACTATTACACTCACCCACCATGTCTGCCATCAGGGAAGACGGAGGTTGAATACACTAAAATGTTGACAAACACCATGAGAAGACAGAAAAAGTGGTGCTAAATACCTTGTGTGTCCTCCTACTGGGCTCATTTGAGCAGAAGTTAATGTCATCTGTACTTTTTTTTTGTCCCATTTGTGTCTCTTATCATTTTCTTAGCCGCAGTGTGATCTCATTACAGATTTTGGATTCCTGTAAGTGGAACTGCATTCAGCAAATATGCATTTTAAATAGAGCACAGTCGTTGCTATTGTTTGTTTTTTTTATTTTTTTCCTCCTCTAAGACAAATACCTTAGTATTAATTAGGAAAATCCGCAGGACTTCTTCCAAATTGTGAATGTTCACATATGATTTTACAAAAACAATGCCTCTTTCTTGTTCTCACACGCTCTGTGCCATTAGCAGCCAACACTAGCGATCTCTTTGTTACAGAAATATGTACAGTATGATGTCTGATGAATAATAGCCGTGAATCTGTGTGCCTACAGATATACCTTTCATGTTTCTTTTGTCATTGAAGGATTTAATGCGTCATTGGCACATGTGCAAGCCGAGCCCTGCTGCGCTGTTGCTAATGTCGCGGCCCCCCCCATGAGAGTACATTATCTCTGAGCCTTCCTATTATTCTGGAACAGTCTTTGACTTCTAATGTGCCTATCTGCACTTCCCTGGATATCGAGCGTTATTATGAAGCAAACTAACACTCCATTATTCTCCTATCTCGTCATTACAACAAGAAATACTCCATTAGTTAAAGCTCTCCAGTTTGGCCCCGTTAATTTATGTGAATGTCAGTTTGCTGTCCCACAAACACAAAGACTAAATTTATCTGCCTAGAGGGTTTCATGTCGAGGTTTTAGCAAATACCCAGACGCTCAGAGGCAGAAAAAGACCCAGCATCAAAATGTGGACTTGGTTTGAAACATTCTTATATCCACACAGCTCTTTGGGCTTTCAAAACTGATATGATAAAAGACAAATAAAAGAAAACTTGCATTACTAATAAAAGAAAACCAAAATATCCAACATAACACAAACATATTAAGCTATCTTTGCTTAATTTTACAGTTTATTCAAAATTAAATTTTATGAAAAAAACTATTATTTAGCAGTAATATCGCTAAATAAATTAGTAGATGATATTTAAAATGAGGGGAAGTGGTCTGACAGAATTCAAAAGGTTAAAAGGAACAAATAAAATGGACCAATAAGCATGTACGTCTAATGTAAGCGAAGCTATTAACAGGGTGAGATGGAACAACCTTTACCCAATATCTAATAGATTTAGTAACTATAGGCATTCAATTAGATTTTGGTATTTGATTATACTAATAAATGAAGTGCATGTTAGCTAACAACTCAATGAAAATACCAGAGTTTTCTATTGACACAATAAAATAAAAAAGTGAAAAAGAGAATGATGGCACAGAACAAAACATTCACATGCACTACTGTAGATATTTTTTCATGTATTTTTAGACATGTAGCAAATAATTTGAATGACTTTCTACAATAATTCCCCAAAATCAACCTACGCTAAAAGAAAAAAAAAAAATCTTCATAGTTTCTAGAATGATCAGGCAGAACGTGATGATACATTTTGACATGAACTTGTTCCACAGGAGAAAACCAAACAATCTGCAAGTGCAGCTAGATTCCATGATATTGAGTGTTAAAGTCAGCTCCTGTTCTCCACAGGAGACAAAAGGAGCGCATATACTGTAGCTTTATCTGAGACAGCACGGATAATACTCGGTTACAGTGCTCGGAGCTGAAAATATTTTATACATATACATATTCTTGTAAGGCATGCAACAACAACTACATTCAACCCACAGGAGGTATGTGATGTGATACGTTGAGCTGTAACAGCTGAAACATTGATATTTAGTTTCATTTTAGAGCCTTCTCTGTTTGTAATGCTTTATGTCCGACATGTTGCATCAGGGACAAAAATCATCACTGATACATTGATGTTCACATGCTACCTTTTCCATTTTGTGCATTGTTTTTTTCACTAAAGAGAGGCAAATGCCTATTTTTCTCCCTGTGAATGCCATAAATCTGTTCATCTACAAGGTCAGCCATTAAAATCACACCAAAGACAACAAAATATGTCACTCTTTTTCCCTCATTCTGGTGTCATGTTTGTGTAATGACATCACGCAGCTTTGAGTGATAAATTACACTAGCAGTCCATTCTTAGGCAAAGGGCAGTGCAAGGTCGCAACCTTAAGGGCAGAGGAAACGGTAACGATAAGCGGGGGGTTATCCTTCTGCTGATTCTTGAGGACGGCCACCCCTGCGTCACCTGTCGGTATATCTTACTGTCCATCTCGTACCAGGCAGGAGAGCAGCGAGAGCTCTTCTCCCTCAGCCTCCAAAGAGGAGAGAGTTTGGGCTCAGGAGAACAATAAACCAGTGTCAGTTTCTGCAGGAAAACAGAGACAAAGTGAAAGAGGAAGCAATTCATCCACAACAGGACACGAGAGCGTGGAGGAAGACCCGTCTTCAAAGATGCAGGGGTGGCTTTTCAGAATAGTTTAGAGGTGGCGCACTTCAAACGGCCCGGCGCAGCTCTCGTACTGAGCCGTTTTTCCTGCTATTCATGTGGTTTGGTTTTGGGTTGCTATAAGTAGCCCGCATCCTGTCCCTCTGTGGTCTCAGGTGGATACGTTTTGTTTTTGTTGCTGGGGCCAGGCCTTTAATGGCTCTCTGTACTTCCACTGCTACTGTTGGCAGGCCAACCGATTGGCTTGTTAGCAATACATATATCAAAAGCGAGAACTCTTTTGGCCTTATGGATGTGGGACCCCACTTAAATTTTTGTAAAAATGTGTCTGACACATTGTCAGACCCAACAACCGCGGAAAAATGGAGAGAGACTCTTCAAACAATTCCTGCTCCAAAGTCCTCTTCACCTCTGACTAAAACGATTCATCTTCCAACATGACAATAACTTGAAGCACACAACAAACATAATGAAGTAATATCAGTGACTTCAGAAGTAGCCAGTCAAAGTCCTTGATTGACCCAACTAGAGCCTGTACTTATATCCAGTTAGGTTTCTGGGAAGGTTCAAAAATGCCTTTGTACCAGTAGCACTAGCATAAAAGAATGTTAAAAAATATACAAAACCAGGACTGCCCAGCTTTTAGAGACACACTCGAGATGACTTGAAGCTATTACTGGTGCCAGCGATGCTTCAACACAGTTAAATTTCACATAATTACATGCAGATTTTTATTTGTTTGTTTGTATGTTTTTTATGAAATGTGCCAGAAGTCAAGTGATGTAAATGTGGATAAATTACACACAGGCTGACTCTGTTTTACTGATTTGGTGACCAGATCAGAGTAAAGGTGCTTGGATATAAATGCGTATCCACATTTCACAGTTTTGTAAAAATAAAAATATTTCAGTGATTCTTGAGAAGTGGGACAAAATGGGTTTAAATTTTCCCCCCCAAAAAATGTAATTATTCCTGAAGCTTATGTATGCAAATATGATAAATAATGTTTTGGAAATGTAAAGATGCTAAGGTGTAGGCTCCAGTTGCAACTTTTTTTTTTTTGATAATTACATTATTAATGGACCTGACCTAGAACTTTGTCATCACCATCTGACAAAAATAAATATAAAATTATTTTTTAATGCCCCTATTGGTGATATTTTTACTCAGTTTTACAGACAAAAAGGAATCAAAAGAAATATTATTTAAAACAAAAAACAACATAAAGTACATCTGATGGAGTTGACAGAACTAAAGATAGTGACAAACTAATGAGTAAAAAGAAATTTCTGATGCTGCTCTCTTTATTTGCTTGTGATAAGGTAATCAAGGTGGAGTGTGCGTGCTAGACTTGTGGTTTATTATAGTTTGTCAATCCTCTTATTTCTGTTTGAGAAAGCATCTGCTCTACAACCGTGCTGTCACTGTATCCGCCTTTTCCCCCTTGAACCTCCTGGATAAATATAGGCTTGAAGACGTGCCTCCCTGCAACTTGAGCGGACCCTGCCCTGTCCGTCTGTCTACCTCTGGCCTCTCCTCGCTTTCCCCCTCATTTTCAGAGCTCTTTTTTTTTGTGCCCTTTTGAAATATCTCATCCACATTGATCAGTGGTGGTCTTCTTGTTACCTCTGCTCCTCTTACAACACCCAGATGCACACATGGCCCATTGTTTAATGCACCAGCCTGATTAGCGTGCACTCACCAAAGGGGCTGGTAAGCAAGCCACTTAGAGGAGTAAATGACCTCTGTGGTATAATTATGTACAGTTTGTGGTAACCTGGTGGTCTAAACTCGAGATAGAACACCCCTCTGCTCTCTTTGGCCCACCTGCGCCTTTGTTAGTCACCCAAGAAAGCCTGACAAAAAAGTCTTTAGCTTTCTATTTCTCTTACTATTTTCCTCTTAACAACCCTTTCCTCTTACGGGCTTTCAAATGTGTCTGGATGTCCTCTCCTCTCGCATATCTGTAGGTCAACTGGCGGACCATTAATTATTTGATGATTACAGAGTGATGGGGGGAAAGTGGCAATGTTTGTCTAACATGCGGTAGGTCCTGTTCATGCAGTATCTCGGGTTAAGTTTGTTCTTGTCATTGTTTCCTTCTGACCCTTGACTTCAACTACCCTCAATAAATCAGGATGGTCATTTGTATGAGTTCAAGCACATTTTAAAGCTAGTTTTATGTTGTGTCGGATGATGTAATCCCAGTTTTTCTTTGCCTTAAAAAATCACGTTTTTAAACATGTTTACCCACGCCGAAGCCAAGAAGCAGTAAGGACCAATTCAAAGGGTGAAGTGGGGCTCTGACAAATCCAGAGATGCTAACGAGTGCAAACATACACTCATATCCTGATTGTGCAGTTGGTAGTGTGGACAATGGGGGCGGAGAGAGGGAAATGTGCACGGCAGCTTTCCATTATGAGATCCTGTGTATTACTGTAATCCAGAGGGCCTCCTGCTCACTGTGGCGTGTGCCAGACTCCTGGGTGGGCAATCTCAGAGACAGTGGGGAGGCCCAGCTTATTTCTGGGCACATTTGGCATGGCCTACATGGCTGTTACAGGAACTAGAAGTGGAACAGAAGTCATAAAAAGAGGCTTTGATAGATTGGGGGAAACTTTTTAAGGTGTTAGAGGTGAAAGGTGCACCTGTATCGTGTTTTGCTTTGGATTTTTCTGTCGAAAGTGATATATTAACAAAATTGACTAATATTCAAAATGTAACAATGAAGACTTTCACATAACATGGTTGTTCTTTACTTTCTGCCATTTATTTTTCTGCAGGGTTAGTTGTTAGAGACTGTCACAGTGACAAAACCCATCTGGCCCTGAAGACCACGTTTTGGAAACCTGCTAATCGTCTCAGGTTAGCAACCTGCCTCAGGAGACTCAGAAAACCTTTCAATGTTCTGTCAGAGGGCTTATCCCTGCCCTGCCAGAGAGCTCTGCTGTTCACTGAGACAGAGATGGTTGGTTTACCTCTGGAAATATATCTTAAACCTGTTGAAGTGGCATGAACTGTGACTTGTTTCATGAGAATTAAATTTGCAACAAAAAAAGCCATACATGCAAACAAAAAGATAACATTTTATATTAATATTATTGTTATTAACATTTTGTTACTTCTTACTTCCATTTTGTAGATTTAGCTACAAATAGATGCATTTTATCCAATGCATCAGAATGATGTTCTGTAATAGATACTCTATTATGTACCTGAAAAAAAAATGAAATACTGAAGGGGCAAAAGAACCAACACCTAGAAACAAATTTAGGTAAATTAATAAATAAAATTAAGCAAAATCCACTTACTGGGATCAAAAGTCATTAATCACAACAACAAAGCACAGGAAATAAGCATAATGAATAACATATTTTGAAAATTGAGTTGTAAGGTGCAGTGAAACTAAACATATAATTCATTTAGACAAATGTCAAATTGGAAAATCTGCTAAAAGCCAATCCAAAATTAACTGTCTGTTGTTGCCTTTCAAAATCAGGTAACAAGTCAAATCGAATACAACAAACAACAAAACATATTTTATACATTAAAATATTTACTGACGAACAGGATTTGTGAAATTCTGTTCACAAATGAATGACTAGAATGTTTTCCTCTGAACTTAGAAAATACTGAAATCTTGACTTCAGTATCAGCATTATAAGCTTCACATGAATGCAACCTCTGATAAATACTGTTTGGATCAAAAGATATTGACAGCTTTTCAACAGAGCTTCACCTTAACAATGGATGTGTAACTTAAATGTGAATTGTATGATATACTCTGTGCTATTCGCATCTGTACAAAATGGAGTGGGAGCCTCCCAGCACTGGGGAGCCTGATTGCCATAGTTACTGAAACAACAATGACGATCGTCCCAAGGTCACAACCCTTCACGACCTGGGTTCAGGGGGAGGTTGTCTGAGGTTTCCTGAAAATAATGGGTGGGAAATCTCCACTTCCCAGACCTCCCAGTAACCCTACAAAGTGGAAGATTTATGGGACACAACGAGGACTCCCCTGATTGGCTTTATGACTGGACTTCCACTTTGTTCTCTACTAATGCCATCAGGATGTCTTAAACCCTAAACTTTGACTCTAGAGTGAAGGTTTGATGCAGGATTACGGAGAGTTGGCAGGATGACTCAAGAGACAAAAAGGGTTATGAAAACTGAACATCACATTAGCAACGTGATGCTGTTTTACTATGCAGTGTCTGGCAGCGCACCTATGAGCTTTAAACTAAAAAAATACAGTGCTCGCTTGGATGAACAGCTGACTTTTACACTAATAGACATGCACACAGTCACAGGCAAGCACTGGCACTAGTGGAGACATGCATGGGTCACCTGGTAGGTCATGCCCCCCCACTGGTCAGCTCTGCTATAAGACTGCATTGATTATGTGCCTGTCTGCAAGCATGCATTCGAGCATGTGTGTTTTGGAATCTGAACATGTGGACACATGTTTTTTGGTTCTTTTCATGGGCATCTATACAAGTGTGTGTTAATCTATGGAACACATTTAAGGAGGTGAGAATTAGGATGTTTATATGGGTTTTAGTTTCTCTTGATTATCCTCAGGACCAACAGTAGCTTCTGTTTTGAATTAATTTATAAATTAACTTTAGGATTACATTCCTGGTTTATAGTTATAAATATTAGAATTTAGCAAATTTTTGAAGAGCACTAGTACATTAAAATAGATTTACCTTCCCTGACTTTCTTGTTGTCACTCTTCCATAAAAGTTAGTTTTAAGGACGGCACATTAAATTGCTGCCCTGTCAACAGACTCTTCTGCCTGAACTCTGCAGCTCCTCCAGAGCTACCATATATGTCTTAGTTGTTTTTCTGATTACCACTCTGTGAGCACAGATAGGCATTTGTTGGTAGGTTTGCAGTTGTGCTAACATACAAACCTACCATTATATAACTGCTTACATACTGTTTTATATCACTAACTCAACTTCTCCCCAGTTTTATACTGGACCTGTTTGCTTTGCCTTTTAGCTATTGGTGAAGATGGAACAGCTATATTTACAATGAGATAAAAATACGCAGGTGGACTCTGTTTTCAAACTAATGGCAACTGACTGACTAGTTTTAAGAAGAAGATAGGGTTAAATACAGTTTTTCACCACACCTTTCAGATGTAAAAAAAAAAGGAAAAGAACATGCATCACTTTCACAGTATTAATCTAAATTAACTACATAGAAGTTTGTGTTTGTAATGTGATAAAATAATGGTGTAAATATTTGCAATTTACTGTATTAAAAATGAAGGTGAAATAAAAACCTACAATGTACAAGGTTTTTCAAAAAGATTGCCCCCCTTTTTCTCCCCTTTACTAAGGAAACAAATTCAGTGATTTGAAAACAAACAAACATTTATCTTGTGTCTTTACTTTAGTTGTTAAGGAACTACTCCATCAGTGAGTGTATGAGGAAAAAGAAGCAAGGAGACAGCCGGAATATAATCTGCGAGCCAAATTCAGCAGAATGGACTGTTTATCATGGCGACCCTTCAGCTCTCAGCTCTCGTGCTTCATATTTCATTTGTCTTTCAGCTGTGAAAGAGCGTTATGCAGCCCACAAGTGACCCACAAGTGCCCAAAATGAATACAGTGTGCTAATAGCTGTGAGAAGACACCCTGGGAGCAACCATGAAATATGTGCAAGGACCCGTGACCACTGAGATAATAGCCCCTGACCAGACCACGGATTGTCTGTCCACTCTCTCCTCCGCCGCTCTCCCGCTCAGGTTTGGAGTGGCTCAGGTCCAGGACAGATGGTAAGTTGGGGCTTCTGTATCTTATGGCAGAGCAGGGGGTAGGACAAAGCCACATGGGCGATAGAAGGATCAACAAAACGTGCCATCCTTCCAGTTAGATTGCAGTTCTCTTTAATTATTATTATTATTTTTTTTTCAAAAAGTACACCTGGAGATCTGTAAAAACATACAGATGTCTATTTCTAATTGTGCATTTTAGTTCACATGCATGGCTTTAAAAAAATAAAAAAATCATAATCTGGATTAAAAGGGCATTCATCTACCCACAGAAAATATCCTCTATCTTGCTCATACAGGTTTACAGACAAGGCACTAAATACTAGCCACAGCAGGGCCGGTGCTGGCTATTTCCTAGCAGGGAGTTTTGTTTGTGGGAGCTTTTTGTGTTCATCTGCCGAACCACATCCAGGGCAGAAAGAAGAGAAGATGGGGGCAGCTCTAATTAAAGCCCAAGGAAGAGTGTCATCTGCTGTGAACTCACAACCGGGGGGCACAGCAAATCAATGGACAGCCAGCACTGTCATCACCATCAACAGCTCCCGATCAGAGCAATTGGAGGGGAACAAAAAGGAGCGAGAAAGACACTACCGGGGAAGCTTCTACCACCTGTGCAGAGCCTAAGAGTGCTGAGGGGGAGAGAAAGAGGGAGCCGGGCACAGAGATCCATGAAAAACACAGACCGAAATTGTGACGCCATGGTTCAATCTATTGTGAAACACTGGAGATTTATCGTTTCTTAGTTAGGGTTAGCAATTTTGCAATCATCACCGTGGACATCTATTTTGATAAACAAAGGTGCAATTCTATGACCAGAATGATCTAAAGACCTTTTAAAAATATAGATTTTTTTGTCTCCCTCTTGCTTTTGCTATTGAATCTAGCGGCTACACAGAGCGAGAGAGTGCCAACGATAAATGTTTCTTGCAACAAGAAAAAGTGTTTCCAGTGCAAATTTAGAGTATTGAACTCTGCAAGTGGTATCAGTGCTCTCCTGTCTGTGTGAACTGTGCCTCCGGGCCAGAGAGTTGAGGTGCGCTGGATCAGATTCTTACACAAACATGGCCACATAGACGGCGTGTTCTCGTGGCATTAGCATTCCAAATGTTTTTTCGAGACGAACGTGAATGCGACTATTTTTGTCTCATAACGCGCACTCTCAGATAGCCCCTTTTGAATAAATGAATTCTGACAAGGGGAATCTGCATACAAAAACACAGCAGGTTTTAAGGCAGCGGCTGGTCGACCAGCGAAGACCTCTGAAGTCCTCTCTGAATCTCTTCATTCATCGCCTGCTCCTTACGGGCCTGCGGCTCTTTAAATGGCCGCCTGTGTTTGTGCTGTGTTCACACTGGCGGTTAGAGAGGCAGCGAGGCATACACCAACACATTAAGTCCTCTGTGTTTGTGGTTGGCACCTGCAAATCCTTTTACTTGCCTTAATGTCATGCAGAAATGTGTTGAATTTAAAATGTGATCTTAAAGGAACCTTGAGTGTAATTCTGTGAAGAAAATAGGAAAAAGCAGCGTATTTGTTTTTGCCTTCAGGCAGGCACAAATTTATTGGTCTTTGTGTCAGAAATTCAGACACCTGAGCTGTTAGAACAAACCGTTTGTAAGAGCTCTAAACTTTCTTGCAGGGTTATAAACAATTTGATTTGTGTTTTGTTTTGCTGTCTAGTTCTAGCCAATCCCAATGTGCTGAGTTAACCCAAAAACAGGGTTAGAGTGACCAGTGTGTCACACTGAGGCAGTCAGAGTGGCCTAAAAATGACAATGAGCTAAACTACAAAAAAAAGTATATAGTTTCTTAGGCGTACTGTATTGACTGCATGACCAGTTTGGCCAACATGATCGTTCAACACAACAAGCACAAGCTTATTTTAGCTTCTTCACATGTAAAACTTGAAGGTCGTCTAGAGTAAAACAAACTGACAATTGCCTTATTTTACCCTCTAATCATTTCCTATTTCACTGTGTGTGGAAGAACACTGAAATCTGATCAGGTTGAAGAGCCAGGTTGGTTTTGATGGTTCTTTTTCTCTGAAACACTGACTTCCTTTAAATCTCGACTAAAGACCCACTTGTTTAGAGTTGTATTTGAAACATAATCAATTACGAATTTAATGAAGGCACTTGACTTAATGTAATGTTTTGATTGTTGATTCTATGTTGCATGACTTTGTTTCTGTGTTTATGATGTAAAGCACTTTGAAATGTCTTGCTGCTGAAATGTGCTATACAAATAAAATTTGATCTGAAATAAAGGAAATCTTAATTTGAAAACTGTGTTTTATATTTACTCAAGATACCGTTGTTTGATATTAAAATAGGTTTGATAATGTAAAACATTTGAGTGTGACAAAAAAAAGTCCTGTCACAACGTTTTTGTTACTTTGATCACTTAGTTTTGATAGTGTGTGTACTGGGACGAACAGCATAAACTTTCGATTGTGCTGCTGCATGGAAACTGTTACTTTTTAAAATATTATTATTTATGTATTTATTTCTGAATAAAAATCACCCAACAATCTCGGGATACAAGTCCAATGCTTCATACACAATCTATTTATGCCCTGAATAGATACAAAAATTATTAGCCAGATGATTTGATCAGAAAGTAAATTGGGCTGCCATCAGTATTAGCCATTCCTGCGTTTTGCAGGCTTCCAGGTGAACTTTCATCAGTTGGAGATTGTGTCTAGCTAATTCACATTTGTGGACAAGTAATGGTGGCATGTTATTTATTTAAAGTGACCTTCAGTTGTGTACAAATTAAATGCAGGGCAGATATATAAAACTCTGACAGAGATATAAAGTCTTTTATCAAATGACATGAAGAAAAATGTCATAGCTTCACTGTTTTCTTTAGCCTGGGGCAGAAACACTGATGATTTCTCGTTTGGGATCATTCTGCGGGATCAATACTTCCTTGCATCTTGCTCTTAAATTCTTGGTGGAAAAGGTCAGAACGAAGAAAAGGGAGGATTTAAAAATACATGTTAGCCTCAGTTAAAAAGTCTCAATTGTCACATTTAAGTTCAAAGGCACTAAAAATTGTACTTTTATAAAAGTCCGAATCCGTTTATTGTGAAAATTTCATTTGAAAATGGTTTAAGAAGAGTGCTTCATACTGGTTACTTGTAAAATCTAAAAATACATCTGACTATAAAACAAATATTGAAAAACAAAGTGACACACAACACATTTAAAATGTTGATGAAACCTTAGAAATAAAATGAACAAGTTTACTTTGAGCATCCTGAAGATGCTCGATTAAAAGCAGAATGATGTGGCATTCTGATGCATTCAGAAGAAAATTGAGAACAATAATTATACATACCAAATGTGTCCATTAAAAAAGACAAGGCAGAGCTGCACTGAAAATTACAGGGTGCCTTGCTTTCTGAATCACAAAGTATTTGCTGTACAAATGAGATCTGTGTTTTAAAATGCTAATTTCCCAGAGCTGTCCAGATTGTTGCAAAGATTCCCCTTTACCAAATATGTGAATAAGCCACTGAACGTGTTTTATTTCATTCAAAACCAACCTCACCTTTGATGAGACTCATAGAGTAACACTCAGACCCATGCAGTGCTTGTGGGTAGATAGAGCAAACTTTCAAAGCAGAACCATCTCCATATGTTTGCAACGATAATCTTTCATCCACTATCCCTGACTTTGGTTCTCTCCCCTCTGCGCCTGTGGCAACAATTTTATTTCTGCATCAATTAGCACAGTGATTAATACAACAAGCAAACAGTTTAGAAGTAATGGGACACAATTAACATCTTTCCCCATCATAAAGGATATGCTAAACACTCACACCAGCACTTTATCTGCCTGGAATAAAGATGTGTTTAGTAGCTAATTCATATGCTCTGGGATGGAAGCGGAGAGGGCCTGGCTTTGAGCTATGCCATCGCCACATTAATCTAATTATACTTAGCTGAAAATGAGTCTTGCAAATCGAGTCTGCGTGTGACACTCTTACACTCCACCCCCACCTTAACACATACACACGCACCCCCGCACGCACGCACGCACACAAGCCTATATTGTTCCCTAAATGGGAGAGTGAATGAGAATGCCTTTGCTTTTTGTATGCATGTGCCAACCCCCTCTTCAAATGCCAATGTAGCGAGTGAAAGGACGCCATTCACTTGCTTTGTATCCAAAACTTATTACCGACTTACTTTACTAGCAGCCCCTTTCTCCCTTTCCTCTTTTGCTGTTTTCTAATTACAAAATCATTGGCGCTGGGAGGGTGTGCATGGGTAAATAGAGCTGTAGGGGCCTGTCATGTGTGTAGTAGTGGAGAGAGGTCCTCGCAGCGCTCGGGGATGAGATGATTTGTTGTGATTGACAGCTACCTTGAGACTGGCCTGATGGAGTTGTCAAAGCTGTATGCTAACAGACTGTTTCCTTACCACTGCAGATGTACTCTGCTCCGCTGTACTGCACACGCACACACGCACGCACACCCCCACGCTCACACAAGCACACGCACAGCCTTACTTAACATCAGGCATATCATGGGAACCCAAATATTTAGTGGGACGACGGTTTTAAAATGCCATACGAGAAGAGGATGTCAAATTTCAAATCAAATGTTCCTTTTGGGGTTACTCTAGAGTAAACAAGCACTTTGTACTGAGGGTTTCACACTGCCACCTCTTACATATCACAAGTTTGTTTTTTCTGCAAAGCGTAGACTGAGCCTTTTTTAAAGGGTGCCTTCTTGGGCTAACACTGGGTGTGTGAATACAATGGCAATCCTACATCTGGGAACTCAGTGGGAAAACTATCCCATTTCTCACTTGTGCTGTCAGAAGAGGGTGTTCATTTTTACAAGGTGTATAGTGTTACTGCAAAATGAAGTTGTGCAAAATTCCCTGTGAAAATCGGGTTATGAGCATCAGCCGTGATTTTGACTGGTACTATTCATCACACGGCTCCACTGAGAGTTGGTGGAGCCATGTTTGTTTATAGTGGGCTTCATCCCTTCCAACTAACAGTGTAACAATATGTCCAACTCACGAGACAAGATTATATTTTAGCAGTAGTTCCAGAAAACTAATGATCTTAATTGTTTTATTATCAAAAATATAGAGAAGCTTTTAAAAACCACACGCTGTGTTTAAAATCTGTAGTCAGTGTGCAATAATTTTGTCGGAATTTGAATATTTGTTACATTGTTTTTATGTATTTGAAATGCTAAAATAAAAATAGGAGAAAGAGTTCAAATATTGGTTTTCCAAAAATAAAATAAAGGTTTTAAAAATCAAAAATTGTGTTTTAAAGAGTTTATGCTCAATGTAACATACAAGTATAAACTACAAGAATCAAACAAATGTTTTCTCTCTTGGGCTGTGAGAAAGTAACAATGTTATCATCTTGCAGTTCTCACTAATTGTTCTCAACATGTCATCTTCGCAAAACTTAATCATCTGGGTTACACAACATGGTTGATTGGTCAGAAATATGAAGTAGGCATGGCTAACACATGGAAGTCACAATTTTGTCCACTACTTGTGTGAACTTTAGACTATTTTAGCACTTTTTTTGAGTTTTTTGTGAAGTGTCCTAATCAGAACAATCTTTATTTTTGTTACCATTTCTTGAATCTTGTTAAGTGTCTTATTTCAGTCCAAGTTCGACAAATGTAAATATTTAGGAAATATTGTACATTTTGAATAGGATTTGGTCAAATGTAGTGGAAACAAAAAATAACAGCAACTTTGAAACAGTGCTTCCTGTTAGCAAATATGGTTAGCTTTAGCATTATTAGTGGCTAATGGTTAACCACCGCCAGTATTAAATACATGTTTACAAATCCTTCTTATTTTGTCTGTCAGTTTTTATTTTTCTTCTTGATACCTCAGACACTGTCAAACATTTTTAAAATATTATCATATTTGATATTTTTGTGCCAAAGTGTTGTTATAAACTAGACAAGAAATCTGTAGGAGTCAACTCTGTCAGGTCAACAGAAGAACTACTTCCTCTGTAGCCTAAAAACAAGAGTTTCAAACATGGATACTGGTCATCAAAGTCAAACCTCTTACCTTAACATCTGGAATATAAACTCTTATTATGCTAGTAGTCTTAAACCTTTGAATGCAACAAGAGATGTTCGCGAGGACTAAATTTGATGCAGTATGTTCAGTCCTGATATTCCCCAGTCTTAATTTAATGTGCAGACGCTGCCAGTAGATCTGTTGAACATCACCAAAAGGAACGGCTCTTGTTCTGTGACGGGGCCTCAGCTTCAGCGGGGTATAGAATGACCAACCTCACTCTGCACTTGGTGACCGGATTTCTCCTCTGGCCCCCAAGTCCTTTCTTCTTCCTTTTTCCCTCCTTTTCCCCAATGCCTCGTTCCCCGTGCTCTTATTCATCTCAGGGAACAAAAGCTAAGTGTTTAGCTTCAAGCCAGATCAAGGGCCCCGGCTTCTTCCTCCCAGGAAAAGGTGGAATAACAAACATGGCCGTCGCCGAAATCAGCCGTACCTTCTGTCGACTCCAGACTCCCACATCTGTGCCGCACCTCTCTCTGTCTCCCACACAGCTGCTGCGGAGGCTGGGGAGGCTTCAGCCCACTGCCTCCGGGCTCCCATTGCCTGCAGGTCCCCCGGGATCCAGCTGACTGGCACCCAGACTGCCAAGCAGATGATGGATCCTGCCACGAGAATCAAAAGTGACAAGGCGAGGTGAGGCTGCAGGAGTGGCCACCGCTGAACCTGAGGACGAGGGGCAGATGCGGTCACCTGCCTCAGCTCTGTGTATGCGTGTGTGTGTGGATTTACATAAGTGTTTATATGCAGATATGCTAATTTCTGTGTAAACACATGCCTTTGAATGGCCATGTCTGTGGGTGGTTATTTCAGCACATCAAGTCCTTTTTTTTTTTTAGCTTTTCACTCCCATCAAATTCTCCATCTGGACCCAAAGACTTTCATTAGCTGTTTGATGCTCCATTTTACTTTGAGAGCTGACAAAATATCAATACTGTCAGCATGTAATATTTGTCATGTCTGTGTTGGACCTTCTGAAAACTCTGACAGATGCTAAACAACACATGTTGAGGCTGAGAATCATTTGCAGAGGAATAAGCAAATGAAAAGAAATTATATTTTTAAACATTGCGTTAAGGGTTTAATCACAGGTGAGTCCACAACATCTCTTATCTGTTAGTTTCCATCATTCAAAAAAGAAAAGACTAAAAGACACAACTGCAACTTTCACTGGGATAAGCATATTGTTTTGTCATTTCTGGCACGACCAGCTTGATCTTGTGATACCAGCTGGATGAAAGCTTCATTCTTGCCCTGCGGCATCCCGCTGTGGCATTGCCTCAACCAGACACAGTGATGGTAAGTGACTGCTGTAATTGTTCTGCTTGTAGCTCTTGCCATTCAGCCATCCAAACTGCCTCCTACCCCCTGGTCATGCCACATTCCCCACATGGGCCATCCTTGGCGTGGAGCCCCGAGATACAGAGAATCAGCATAATGGTTTGCCATCAACGCAGAATTTCTTCAAGACCAATGGCAACCGTCAATGTTAGTTACATAAATCTAAACTGGCACACTGAATAGTGATGCTTACAAGAAATGCACAGACAAAATCATCTGCTGACTGAAAACAAAAGGTATTAACCTGGACCTGCCTTGACTGGTGAAGGGAATGCAAAAAAAATTGTCATTTTCATTGGTGAATACAAGGTTGCCCTGACAGTAACCTTTGTCGGTGAGGAAGTTGATACCTGAAGGAAAGATACTCCAAGTTAGAAATGTAAAAGTAGCATCAGTGACGTGTTTAAAAATGAAGCCAGAGGAAGCTGAACACTTCTGAGAAGCTATTATAAAGGGAACTGTATTCAGCCTGCAACAACAAAGAGTTACGCTTTAGAGGGTACTAGCCATTTTAGGGCAGCAGAGTGGAAAAGTTGTTAGTACTGTTACCTGTAGCAAAAACAGTCCTGGGTTTCGTCAGGGAACTTTCTACGAAGATTTTGCATTTTCTCCCTGCACATGGATAGATTCTAACTTTCAACTCAGGTTTAACTCTCAGAGTCCAAATTAGGAGTTATATATCCTGTGGCCTAGCGACCGGTCCACAGTGTACATTATGCCATTGTCCAACACTAAGTCCTCCTAATTCTGTATGGATAAGAGGTTAAAGAATGTAGATGGTTTGCCATTTCCCTGGTATTGCCATTTTGCAATTTAGTTGCTTTCAGCCAGAGTTTTTCAAACATTAGAAAGAGTCGTTTACCACAGATGGTCACTTTATACCCACCTACAGAACTTTTTATGTTTAATCAAGCTGTTGGCTAACACAACTTGCAAAAGGCAGGTTATAATGTCAAGTCCAAATCATTTTGTCTTTTTATTAAATAGTGAAACATTTTTACAACTTTTGATTGCTTTTACACACTGTGCGAAGGCACTTCTGCTTCCAACATAAATAATTAATGACTGCTCATGGTAGGAAGTCTAGTAAACAATACTTTTAGCACTGGTAATTATAGTTCACTAAGATAAACAGGAATTGGCTGACATCTGTATTGGCAGGTCCAAGGTTTACAAAACTTTGGAAATCAACCACAGATCTCTGGGCACAGCTCTCTCGTCATTATTAAGGCTCCTAAAAACATTTATGCAGTCTCTTTCTGGAAACAATGTCCCAGTTTTATTCTTTGGTTCAAAGCATTTTTTGTTGACGCCTCAAATTTGTACACTCCAGCCGGATAGAAGCCGAACTACTTCACTGGACGAAGAGCAGATTTTGGAAAAAAAAATGCACGTTTGCTTCTGCAAACAGAATAAAACTAACTGCATTTCTATTTCTATGCATTCCCCCCCGCCCCCGCAAGTGTGTACTTAGCAGCTGCTGTATTTTTTTTTTTTTCGTCGTCATCTCTTGGAGAGATTATGCATGCTCTCAGATGCTCCGGTTGCCTCTTCTAGCCTTGTTGACTATGCCAGAGCCACCCCTCCTGCACCCCGCCCTCCCAAGCTCTATCCTACCAGGCACACAAACACACTCATAAGCAGGGACAGCTGGTATAAGTGGGCTAGTAGGGCTAAGCCTTCCCTGACATTTATAATAAAGTTGTTAAAATAAGCAACTTAAAATTAAATACCTAAAAATAAATACATTTTTGAAATAATGCATCACATTCTGTTAAATTTTCAACAAACCTGGTGTCAAACCACCTGGGCAAAATCTCTGGGTCTTTCCGAAGGGCTAACTTCTGACAGCCCCATCACAATGATTGACAGGCGTCTAGCCACGCCCCCTCGTTATGCGGTTCATTGGGGCTAATTTTGGTTGGCCCGCGGCCATAGGATTCATCCAATCAGGACGGACTTGCCTCGAGCTCCAGTCTGTGTGGGCGTGGCTTGGCGTAGACTAAGCGATGGCGAGCAATATTAGCATAAACAAGGTGAATTATTTAACCTTTTTGTGTCCCAGAAAAGTTGTCAGAGTGAGCTTCTCTTTAAATAAGGTAGGCCTCATTTAAGAACATATTGTATCTTGTTTCATTTTATAAGTGTGATTGTACGGAAGCGCATTGCTATCGCGCAGGGAAAAAATATTCCGAGCACTATCGCGTTATAACGTGATACATATCTTGTTTAAACGTGACAGATATCGTGATATGTATCACGTTTAAACAAGATACGTATCACGTTATAACGTGACAGCGCTCGAAATTTTATATATATAATAGCCCACCCTTCAAATGTCACCACCAGCCGCCACTGCTCATCAGCATGCATGCACACACACTTAAGCATGCTCAAGAAGACCAACAGAGGAGAGGGGGTGGAACATGAGGAGGGGATAGCTTACTGTACTGTACATCAAATATTAAATTGTTTACTATGGCAAATAGACTCATCTTGGCCCAGTCTGTTTGAAGTGACAGTTGTGGGTAAAGAGGATCAGCTCCGTTCATGTAGGGGGGACACTTCTACTGTAACTGAGGGACTCATTTGCCATTCCCTCACTTGTGTCTCCCTTTCAACACACTCTCGCTGGAAAGGCTCTCACTCTGCATTAGTCAGGACTGACTCTGATTTCTTTGCTTTTTCTGAGTTAATGTTGGAACCCCGTAGCGGTCTCCGTCCATTTGCTTATGTAACAAATGTCATACAGTGAAGAGAAGGAAAAGGGGAAGAGAAGAAGCAGTGGAGAACTCTCAAAGAGTGTTCAGCTGTTCCTCACAGCTATGAGAAAGCTGTAAGAATACCAATGGACCATTACCATGTCTTTGCATCTTACAACCTGCGAAGCCGCATGGACTGAAACGTAATCTCTGGGGATCGGAGATGCTTTTACTGAGCCACAACGCGCTGGTCAACTCTGTAAACCGGGTGAATGAGTCATATGATCTCTTCTGGAATCTGACATCAGGCATCCCTGTGCAAGTAAGAAGAAGTAAATAAAAAAAAGAATAAAAACATAAACGAAGCACCAGGTGAACACGTGAAGACACGGAAAAACACAAATGAGCAGCCAGGCAGGTCGGCATCTCAGCCAGAGGTATGTTGCCATCTTCTGGTTTTAAAGCCAAACTTCAAGACCAGCAATTTATACCTAAACCTCAAAGGTGCTTCCTCTGTATTTTATATTTGTCCCTTTAATACAGAGGAACTCTGGCTTTTCTATAACAGCATTGGATTCTTTTTTTTTTTTTTTTTACCACCAAGCGTGATGTTCTGGACACGTGTTTCACTGAAGCTGAGTTGAAGTGTTCTGAAGTGAAAATGCATGCATTTGAACGAATCTTCTAGAAAGCTAGGCTTACTGAAAGTAACATTTTAAACGGGAGGCTCTGCATTGATGCATTGTCACAAGTCGGTTTCTGAATTTAGATGCCTCTCTTGTTCGTCTCATTTGCATGTATGATTATCCACATATGCCCTCCTGCTCCTCCGCTGCTCTAAATATGATCTGTGCAGTGGCAGGGTGTTAATTGGCTTGGCCCGGTAGTGTGTCCGCGCATCGGTGTGTGTCTGCGGCTCAGCGCAAATGTTTGCGTATGTATATGTCAGCATGTTGACAGCGTGAGCGGTGTCGGAGCCTTTCTCTGTGGCCCTGCACATGTGGTGGCTCTTCTCCAGTCTGAGTGGCTCCTTCCTCTGTTCGTAACACGCGCACTGTGCCGCCCCTAGCTCTGTGCAGTCCTGCTGGGGCTCCGCGAGGTCCCATCTTTGGTGCACAACACCAGACTTTTGCTATAATTTAGGAGAGAATGTTAGATTACAAGACAATGAGCTAGGCAATGGTACAAACTCAGGATGTTATTATATTGTCCTTACATTTGGCTGATTTTATAAAAGATAATTTCATAAATCTAGTACTAAAAAAACACTGTAGTCATTAATTACTTCTTTAATTTTATGGGGTTTTTTTTGTTGTGTTATCAATTTAAATAATGAATCTTTTAGAAAGAAAAAAAAACACTTTAAATGTATTAAATTGGTTTGCATGATTTCATGATTCGTATACAAACATTGAAAACAACAATATGTGTGTTGTAATGTAATAAGAAAATTAATGTCATGACTAAAGCAGTTGTAATATTATATATACCTCATATTAGTTGTTTTTTTTTTGTAGAGACTTATGCGAAAATATAGAGAAAACACTTTGTAAGTTAAATAGAAATTTATAGGCGCTTATTATGTGGAAGCAGATGTTGATTAGCTGGATAATTAGTCAGGCTCTCTGCTCTTGTTCACAGTAATTCAAATGCAGTTTCTAAAACTTTTCTACTTTAATAAGAGCCTATGGTAGTCTTCCTTCCATCTTTATTTTTGGACAACCACAAAATATTTTCCAAAATCAGTTCTTTTTTTTCTTCTTCTTCCAAGTGGGGAATTAATGTGGAAGCCTCGAGAGAGCCAGCTGGCTGGCAGTGCTCAGAAAAACGTTGGGGAGGAAGAGCACTGTGTTACTCTGCTTCCTGCAGTCAGGCACTTTTTCTGAGATCTCGTTAAGGCTGAAGGCTGAAACCGGCCCCTCGCCTACTCTCAGGTAAAAGTTTGTACAATTTAAGTGGAAATCTGGCAAAGTATATGAAGGACTTTTTACCTAACAAGTTGTACCTTTAAATGTTGTTTGCAGGACTTTTCCTCCCAGGTTCTGTTATACTTTTGTCTCCTCTGCTGCTCAGGTCAAAGATCATTAATGAGTGTCTTTTTTAAAAAAAAAAAAACAATCACATCCATATATTTAACCAGGTGTGTCATTATTTTGTCGTTTCCTGTAATGCTTCTGTGCCTAACCTGCTAAAGTGTGACTTTTTTTTTTCTCTTAATATTTTGTCATTTTTTTCCTGGCTTTATCCCGAGGGTGCCACATGGAGTGGACACATCTCAGAAATTGCCATGGGATGATCAATACGTCCGCTAAAGACACATTGACACACACACATAGTGAAAATATTGCCCTCTCCCGGTCTTTCTCTCTCTTTCTCTCTCTCTCTGCTATCTTGTGTTTTCTCACTATTCCTCTTTGCTCCGTCTCGCCTGCAGCCAGACAGCTGTGTCCATCAGGCCATGATGCCTGCGACATGGGTCACACGCTAAGATCGCTTGGAGATCATGGCAGCCAAGCAGCTCTGCTGGCTGTTTGTGCCAGGAGGATGCAATGAGATCTTTTATGTAATTGTTGTGTGTGTGTGTGCGTAAATGAAAATATGGCAACATATAAAACACAGAAATTGTGCAATTATATAATTATTTTTTTTGCTAAAAAATAAATCCCCCAAAAATATATATAAATATGATATGGTAACGGTTATCCCGAAACAAAACTATGATTCTAGTAATAAATACACAGGTATATATTGACAATTTCCAGTTTGTCATTGTTGTTTAATTTGAAATAATATAGATTAAATATTAAAACTGTTGGCTCAGTTTTTCAGCCGATAAATAACCTGGAAGCAGAAAAAGGGCTAAAAAAAATTCAATAAGCTAAAACTAAAAAGTCCAATTTAATATGTTCAACAGCTTAATACATAAATAAGTAACATATTACTTGCATAACTCGCAGCAGTATTCCTTAGCAAAATTGTAACTAATCAAATTATATTATGTAATTGTGAGTTTATAAAATAAAACACAAGACTGTTAAAGATTTTTACATATAAAATAATAATAATAATACTATTTTGAATTTCTTTCCCAAATCAAAAAGTTAAGTAAAAATTGGGTCATATTGACCTATTCAGAAACTGCATCAGTGTGAATTTACAATCACAGGAAGTCAGTACAAATTGAAACATAATGAAAAAATATATAATAATGTTACTTGAACAAATCAGTTGCATTTTCTCATAAAACACAAGTATTACTGTGTTTCTCTATTTGCTTAATGTGTTATAAACCCCATTCAGCTTGTTGTATCTGTGCTTTCTGGATTTCTTCTCATGCATTTTAAATTGCATCTTTAGTCGTCCCGTTGCAAATAGTTTTCGCTATCAAAACTCAGTTGTTCTAGCTGTTGGTAATCCATCACCCTCTGCCATGTGGTGTTGTATTTACAGTGAAAATATTGCCACACATTGCCACAGCTGCTCCAGTTCACTTAATGTGGGGCTTTAAGGAGCAGCTAAAAGCTTTGTTCCAACAGCTTTGAGGCTTTGATGTCCGGGAACTGGATATTCCCCCAGATCTGGAACACCGTCCCAGAATAAACACTGTGGTCTGGAGGTTAACTCGCAGAGCGCTCTATAGACTGAATGCTTGAAATCCATACCGCTTCAGTGAGTGTGCCTCCTCTTCCCCTCCTTTCCCCACCTCTCCCTTAATTCATTCATTCACTGCTTTCATTCTTGTTTTTCTTTCTTTTCGTCTCTCTTTTGAAACTCTTTCTCTAGCTCGGGCTCTGTCTTCATTTCTTTTTTTCTTTATTTTCTGTCTCTTGTCCCTTCGTCTTGTGTTCCTTTTCACTCGCGGACGCTCATCTGAACAGTGGAGCCGTGCTCTTTTTGACCCACGCTTGTCAGTGTTAATTGTATGGGTTTAATTACAAAAACACATTTAGCATGTTGAAAGGGGTTTAAGTTAAATCCTTCCTCTTCAGACCAAACTCGAGGATTTAGACATGGCAGGGCTGTATCAGCTATCTGACTCAGATTAGATGTCGTCTCTTATCTTACTACAGACGATCTTTTCAGCTGTCTTTTATTCAGCTGTCTGTCTGAGGCTTTTGCAGCCCTGCTTAGATGCTCTTAGCATAGCAGCCTGATTTACATGACGATTCCCCGAGCCGCTTCATTCAGCTCAGCGTTCCTTGTTTCATTTTCACTCAGAAGGTCAGAGAAAAAGCTCTGACCTACTACAAACTACAAACATCTCGTAGAGATTGTTATTAAAAAGATGTTTATGTATTCTGAGTTCAACGATTTTTGCATGTATGCTCTCCATTGCAATATGTGCACAATTTTTTTTGCTGCCAAATCACAGCTTGCAGGAACAAAACAAAACAAAACAAAACAAAAAGTTAAAAAAACAAATGGACTTGCACAGATATGTTCAGATAAAACATGACATAATTCTGCAGCACACGCACATCCAGGCTTAATTCAGCCGAGTCGGGTCCATTGTGAAGCCAGCCAGCGAAGCTCTGTTTAATCACAAGGATTTGCCCCGTGATTGACGGACTGTTGACAGCAGTATTGGGCCAGTATTTAGCAAGGTCTCAGGACCCCCGTGGCTAAAGTGAATTTTACGGGGGCACTGGTGGGTCGCTGGCGTAACGAGAAGTCGGCTATTTTTTTTTTTTTATTTTTTTTTTAAAGCCGATGCAAATGAAGGTATTTCATGTTGACATCTAGCTGTCTGGGGGTGTGATAGTTGATCACTTTGTGCATGGTGGGAAAACAGGAGTGCATGCGAGGCCAAACATCACTGCAGAGTCTGTATGGATGCGTGTGAGTGTGTGTGTGTGTAGTTACACCCACCCCTGTCCCTCTTTGTGTCTGTGAAGAGAGTAGAGTACATTAACAGACCTAATTTACAATGTATGGACTCTGTAGACTGGAACAGTTAGGGTTGTGTGAGAGTTAAGCGCTTGGTTAACAAAGCTTGGATTGGACCTGGGAGAATCAGTGATGACGATCTTCTGAGACTCTCATTATGAGTCCTGAAAAGAGCATTTTAAAGCTCAGATGTATCGCTTTTTCAAATTCAACATGAATGAGTATAGCAAATACAAAATAAACACCATGAAATAGTAGAAAATGTTGCTTGTTTTCAAGCTTTTTGTCAGTTTTTTGCGTTATGCTTTTACGCTGATTTTCTCATGTTCATTGTACCTGTTTCAAGTTTTCACAGCATATGCACTAATATTTAAAGCAAGAAGAACATAATCTTACTGCTTTTAATTAATGCAGAAAAGCAACAACTACCAGAGACATTATGACATGCTAAATATTGCAATTCTAAACATTTTTTTTGTGTATAAATTTTATTTGATTTTGAAGTAAGAATTTAAAATAAGCAATCCCTACACATTGGATTAGGGTAAATATGCTAGTTGCATAGAGTGCGTTACTGTTTTGCTGTTATTTTTCTTCATGAAGTGAAATGACAATACTGTCAGATAGAAATGTTTTGTTTCCAAAAGAATATAACTATTCTGGACTATGACAGGAAATGAAGAAAATGGATTGCTTCTCATTCCATTTATTCTCTGTTATCAGAGTTACATGCTTTTTTTAAAACATATTTTCACTGAGTACTTATCTACAGACTTCAAAAGAGATGTGCAAGATGTCCATATTTGCAGAAGAAAACAAAAGCGACTAAACATGTTGATTTGAGGTTTTTACCTGACAGCTAACGTTGCATTAGTGGGTTGATTAGTCAGGTTATCTGCTCAGGTAGAGCCTGCAGTCGGATGCTCACAGAGGTGCTGTTTTAAAATATGTGATGCATTAATAAGAGTGATGAAGGGCACATAGATTAGGTATTTTATAAACTTATTTCAAAACATAAAGAACATTTCAGAATAGCCAAATTTCTATTTCTTGCACAGAAAGGAAAATAGTGAAGGAACTTATTTTTATCAAGGCAGGTGACTCGCAGTTTGTAGCAACAGGTGGGAGAGGGGCACTGGTGTGATACTTTATGCCGTGTTCTGGAATCTAACAAGAAGCACTGTAAGCTACAGGATAGATATGATGGAAAATGTGGTCATTTTTGAAATTTTTGTGGGTTTTTTTTTTCAGAACAAAATAACAAAAAACAAAAAAACCATGGTACACTTTAATGCCGCAACCTGTCCATGAATAATTTGGTAAAACTTAAAATAATTTTTTTTTAACAGAATCTTTGGAGAAAACCTCCACTGTTCTTCTACATTCAGAGGTCAATTTGATTATCATATAAGAAGAGTTGCTTATATGCAAATGACAACATCTTAAGGTGTAGTATTAATTAGTGTGTCAGCTGACTAATGAGGGGCTATAAAACCAGATAATTATCTTAGGGGAAGAAAGGAGGGATGGTTGATTTCTTACAGTTAATATTGTTACATTAATAATGACATGATTTAAGGAAATGTAATTATTATTTAAAAAATGAAAAACATATTTCAAAACAAAGTGATTCCATATTTTGGGGAGCTCTGATGTTTTACTGCATTCAATAATTATACATTACGAATGTTAGAAATAAAATAAAAACATAGAATTGATACTTTTTTCCTCCAGAAGTGAGAAATGAGCTTTTTCCTTCTGACTTCAATCACCGCAGTGTTGAGGTCTGGGTTTTGTGGACACCACTGCCCCTAGGTGTAACACTGAGAACTGCAGTCCCATTACATTTCTATTATATTGCACTATTTAAAATTGGCAGACATTTCTTTATGCAAACTCAGTACATTCTAGTTTTGTCCTTTAGATTCAAAGCAATGCCCATAACTATCATTATGTTGTAATTTGCCCTGGCTGTATTATTTTAAATGTGCAATCAAGTCCTTTAAGCCCAAAGCCTGTCACTCAGGCATTAACATGAAAACAGAAAACATCACCAAAAGCATACGTTCCAACTCAGATAAGTGATTTCACGTGTGCCTCTTTCTACCAATGAAAGGATGAAAAATTAGAATGAATCTTAGGTTTAATTGCTTTTTCATGATCCAGCAATCCTGCAGGAAAATGCAGCGTAAAAAGGGGAGAAAAAGCCCAATTAGAGTCTTTTCACTTTGTGCTGCAGACAGCAGGGTTCAGGGCTGATTGTCTTTCTCCGCTAGTTGCTCTGCTCCAGAAGGTGATACTGGGCTGGACCCCTGTTACCCTCCGAGCCTTCTGTTAAATTTGGCAGAAAAAACGTCGGCGCTCGAGAAAGAACAAAGGCGTGCCGGGTTTTTCACCACAGAACCAGGAAAGAGAGAGAGGGGGGAAAAAAGAAAAAAGAATCCTTAAAGAATGGATTAATTTGGTCTAATCTAGGAGACCCATTCCACGCTCACTCTAGCAGTGAGTGGCACTGGAGCAAGCAGGACGCAGCTCTTGTTCTTATTAAATAAAATAATTAAAAGTTTTTTATTGTGCTGCTGCTGTACAGCAGATGCTCTGCATTAATTGGTCTATGAAGGCCTGACCCGGGGTTCTGGAAAAAAGGCTTTATGAGGCATATTTGTTATTTGGTATTACCTGGCACAAGTGATATCCATCACGTACATGATACTGTTCTAAATGTTATACGTACTTCAGGGAGGCGGAGTTTTTTTTTGGAGGGCATGTTTTAACAGCAGGTAAGTCCCAAACACCATTCATCAGAGGCCTGCTCCCTCCCTTCATATGGTCACAGCCATGACTGATGGGGTTGTCTTTTGTATGAATGTTTAGCTCAGTGGAAAGCCATATGCCACTGGCACCAACTCCTGCCCACAACCTCCTACTACAGGAAAGATGAGGAGAAGAAGAAAGTCAGTCGGAACGACGGGACCGGTCTTCACAATCACACATTCTGAAAACTGTGGGGTAAAACAAACACACAATAAAAAAAAGCACAATTTAGGTTGTTTTGGTAACCAACTCATAGATCAGATATGGGCCGATCTTTGCCAGAGTTCATCAAACACAATTGGGTTTGAACCTGAATATGGGGTTTGATTTTCAACTTGAAAATAATGGATTAAAGTCACAATAGATCCACAATAGTAACTGTTGTTAAGCATTTATTTACTGTTTAGGCACTTTGAGCGCATTTCTTTATATTTTTTGGGAATAGTACACATTGCTAATGAACAATAAAGCTGCAATACAAAAAACCCCTGGAATTCTTTTTTTTAATGTCTAGAATTATCAAAAATAATAAAAGAATAATACATAAAAGTAAAATTTGGGTTTTTATTTGTATTAAAATACATAAAAACAGAAATAACAAACTTAACATGTAGTAAGAATGTTTTCGACAAAATTTAATTTATATTTTATGCATGGAGTCCAAAATTTCCTCTAAACTTTATGACAAATTTTTTGGTCAGTGTATGGATGCTAACTATGTCTACTACATCTTGCACTAGCTTGGCTGACCACGATGAAAAATAATGTTGAAGAACAACTGCAAGAAAACCCAGAAACAAAATGAATATAGGTTCTTATTTTGTCCACAGTGTTTTTAAGACCAGTTCTTTGGTTGAACACGAACACTAGCACTAGCTTTCGCTGACTACTTAGCAGGTAGAAGGTTAATGGCCTTAAGTGAAACAAACGTTTCTAGTGTGAACTAAAATCTTTAAAGCAACACACAGACATTAACATTTTGTTGATTCACCAAAGTCTTGTTGAGAAGACTTTAAAATGGCAGAATGATTAGATTTATCCTAGTCTTTTTTCCAGAGGAACACTATTAAATTTTGGAGCTGATGTACTTGGTCTACTGGTGCAAACTCAGCAGTTTTCAGCGTGTACAGGCATATATGCCTGGATGAAAGCATTAATAGAGCAAGAGATTTTAATAGAAGAGGTGTTGGTGGTGGGAGGTTAGAGAGGTGGTGCTGGTCCATCTGTCCCAAGCAGCCTCTCTCTCGGAGCTGCTGCCGCCCCCTCGTGAGAGAAGCACAGCTGTTACTGGGAAAAAACAAAAAATCTACTGTCCAGAATAGGGGTCTTCACTCCTCCTCCTCTCCATCCTCAATCTCTCTGCCCCTTTAGCCCTCCACCTTTCTCTGCCCAAACAGCCCTGCAAGAGGATGAAACGAACCAGCGAGTTCAGCCACTGTGCAGTCAGCCTGCGCGTCTGCAATTTCAAACCTCTTTAGATCATTTTTCATGCTCGCCAGAAATGAATAATGCACACATTAAATGGTGCCAGTTAATAAATTTCCGTCTCACTGCACTGTATTTTTCAATAAGGGTCTAGCTGCTTTCGTTTTGTTTTGCAAAACAGTCTCGCAGGGCTCCTGCTGCAAATTATCCCAGCCTACCCCCCCAACCCCTTCCGCCTTGATTCATCTTCAGCCAGGGAGACTTTCCTTGATGTCAGATATCATAAAATGATCCTAAACTGGCTTACATTTTCACTCTTGCATGCAAATGTCAAGGATTATTTTGACCGTTTTGTTAGCCTGTATCCATGACCGTTTATTGTCATTCGTAGCGCTTCTCTCAGCTGAAGATAATACCCCGCAACATTTTTCACAAGAGTGCATCTTCAAAAATTCTGCCCCCAGGGCACTGCTGCAGAGAAACAGAATCAATCTTGGGGAACTTCCAGGCTTTGTAAGGGAGCCAAATTGGCAGCCGATGTCCATTATATCAGTTCAAACAGAGCCCTGACTAGCATCTGGCCGCACTGGGCATTTTACAGCGCATCTCTAACTATTAATCATTGACCGCGACATCACAGACTCTCATGAGGGTGGCTGGATGCTCTGCTGCCGAGGAAGCCGCTGAAAATGCCAGGGCATGTAGACGCAGAGTCCCAATGCCCGCTGACAGTGGCCCTGCTTAAAATGACAGAGTGCATCGGAGCCAGACGGACAGAGCGGCATCGGGAAGGCGCTGTGACAGGCGAGGGGGACCCCTCTGAAAATGCCACCGTGTGGCCCTAGTGGCCTACAGTGTCGTAGCTCACTGGTAGTATCTGCTCCGAGGTTGTGTCATGTAATATGATCTAGATGAGGCGGACGGGGTGGGTCCCTCTCTAGGATGTGGTTGGGGTGTCAGACAAGCTGCTCCTCTAATAAGGACTGCCATTCTAATGCTCATTCAGTCACTCTAACCTCTGACCCCTACTGTTAGAAGAAACAGAGGGAGGGGCCAGCTGGGATGGTGGGAAGGATTGTGGGTTCAAATGTGCACTATTTACATCAATTAGACAGGCAAGATGGAGGTGCACATCAGAGCCCATTAGGATTGTTGTGGATCTGGGGGACACAGGGTTGAAGGAGACCGAGGGCCGCATGGAGGCCCAGCGGACACATCACAGGGCCGCCCTTGATCACATCCTGTCACATTGATGAGCCACTCGTACAGATGTACAATTTGCTACTTACGCTGTGCACTTCAAGCTGCCGCACTGGCTTTCAACCCTACAGCACACACCACAAAATGCATTTAACCAACTCGCACTGCACTCGAAAGCTGACTAGTGAAAAAAAAACAGTACACTTTGGGTTATTTAATAATGAAGCAGGGCTGGGTGGTGGATTTGACCCAACCCAGAGTGAGGGTTAGGGCTTAAGTTAAAGCATGGACAGAGGAAAACATTTTTCTAAAAGCAATAAACTTGTTACATACAATAACAGTTGTATGGACAAAAATTCTATATATATATAGGAATTTGCTAAATAGTATTGTCTGTCTGAAGTCTGAATAGCTAGCAGTAGCTTGAGCTAAATAAAACAGGTGAAAGGCATATGATGTCTTCAGTCAACAAACTTCCACAGACTGAACTTAATTTACTAGCCAGTTCACTGACATTAACATTATTATGCAGCATTCTGTTGGCATCCTACAATTTCTTATTTCATCCTAGAAGCTTAGCAAAGTTTAATGTGGTTCTCTTATTGTTCAATGTTGTTGTCTGTCAAGAATGATGAGTCTTCTTCTTGTATTTTCACTAACCCCACAATCTGGGCCACCATTTTAGATCTATTATTTGATTAAAATATCTGAATGTCTGAACAAAGTACAGAAATCCAGGGTTGTCAAACTGTTGGAGTTACTAAAAGTAAGATGGTGGAACCTGGAGTGCCTGTAGTGGTGCCAGTATCAATAACATTGCTTATTTTCTATATGAACAGAAATAGTAATTAATTGCTTAGTAGTAGTAGTGGGAGAGTGTGTGACAGGCTTGATGAGATACAAATCACCAGAAGTCCTTACTGCAACTGCAGTCTTTTTTGGATTTGGTGAAGTGGGTCGTAAAGACCAGACAGATTTTCTGCATAGGACCCTTTTGTTATTTCTTTGTTTTTATAACAATGCTTCAGGCAAAAAGAAAAAAGAAAGTCCAAGTCTAGTTGTAAAACGCTTGAGAACCACTGTATTGACAAAAAAAAAACAAACATAAAAAACATTAGCCTTTAGTTTGTAGATGTATACAAACAATCAGGATAAGGAAAAGAAAAGGCCCTTCTTCTAGACGTCGCCTCAATTCACAATGACAATCACATCTTCAAAGAACATTTTAGGGACTTTCTGTGTGGCAGTTCTGATAAACTCTACCTTTATGGTGAGTTCTGCCGTTGGTGTTTATCAAATGCAAAACAGCTCACCCGCTGTTCCAAAACAGCCCCAGTGGGTTGAAATTAGTGCTCCCCTGCTTGTTGTTTTTCTATTGAAACTGTTGCAACAAAAGGGATGACAATGCTTTTTTTTTTTTTTTTTTCAAAATATTTTTTTGCAGCAGTCAAGCCAAACTCCTTTTTTCAGTTTAATGTTATTTTCCAAGAGAACAAACAGAAATGATTCCCATCGCCTAGCCAGTGTTTATGATGAGCAAAACTCATCAGTGTGATTAACTAAAACACAATAATGGCCCTACAGCTGATTTCCTTGCACATCATTGTGGTGGATACAAGCAGGTAAAAGGTGCAGAGAGAACAAGCCGAGGACTTCCTAAAGCTGTAGGATTCCATCTTTTAATAATGTCAGCCCCCCTAGAACAGCAGGTTTTTGTCAGTCAGAATGGATAATGAAGATGTTGGTGGGGCCAATGAACCCGTCCCTTTAATACTCACATATTTTATGATAATGAAAGGTATTCAAAGAATGATTATGATAAAAGTGGGCTCCCCCACTGGTGTCCCAGCACAGCCTGTGCAGGCAGACAGTCGACTACAGGCGCCAAATGAAAGGATCACACGGAAAGTAAAGGAAGGATCCATAAGTACATAAATAGAATAGGTGATGGTTTTGCAGCCAATCGAACACTGGCAGCGCCGCGTGTTACTCTGCACGACAGAAAATAATGTGAAGGAATAAGCCTTTAGTGTTGAATGTCACTATCCTATCATTTTTGATCTTCCTTTTGTCTACATTCCCTCCGTGGTGTGAAGTCTCCTCAACACACCGACCTTTACACGAGTCTTGTTGAAACAGGTTTCATCTCGAACCAAACAATACGTCAAGAACACAGCACATATTTGTTGTGCTTTCGGATTTATCTACCTCTGAATCTCACCATCAAAGCAGCAAAAATAAAAAAAATAATAAAAAACAGCGCAGAGCGGGAGGAGGAAATTTCATCATGTGACATTAGTTGCATTTTGAGGTCACAGGCAGAGGACACCGATGGTCGTGTGTGCCGTGGCACCCCCCGATGAGCGTATCAGTAACATCTTCCAAGCATCAAAGCGTCAACTGGTGTATTGTACTGTATGGGTAAACAAACTTAGCCGCCCCTAAAGCAAAGCCATACCAGCCCGCCACGGCTTCAAAAGTTTCCTGCAAGCTGTAGGAAGCAGGTGAAAAAATAGAAGTGTGTTGAACTTTGACCTCGGGTGCACACTTGTTGACTGATGTTTCACACTGGGGTTGCCTCCGCCCCCCTCCATAGCCGTCTTCAATAGAAGCCGGCCACGTGCGCGGGCATGCGTGTGTGCGTGGATGTGCACCCGGAGTCCCTGGGGAGATCATCCCCGTCTCCCTTTGAAGGCTCTGCCCTATAGAGCCATCTTCATACAGGACCGGCCAAGGGTTTCCTGTCTCAGCCGACCCCTCGTTTTCTTCTGGACACTTGAGAAAAACTTCCCAGCAGAGACACCTTTCTCCTATTAACTACAGAGGCGACAGGAGGAGTAGGGAGGCGAGGTTATTTTGAACCTTGAAGTGCCATCCCCCTAAAGAACAAAAGGCATTTTAAAAAATCTAATCAATAAAGCACATTTCAAAAGTATTCATGTGAAGTGAATTTTACCAGTTTATCATGAAACTACTTTAAACTTCTATGCTGTTCACTGGGATTGTGCATGAAAGATCAACACAACATAAGAGGGTCGTTGTAAAGTGGAAGGATTAGAATAGATGATTTAAAAAATTGTTTGCTAATAAAAGTTTAGCATGTACATATTTTCAGCCCACCAGGAGTCAAAACTTAAAAGTACCATTACAATTACAAGTCTTTTGGAGTATGTCTATTCTAAGCGTAAACACAGTTTGTGTAGATTAAATTTAAGACGTGAATGAAAAAAGGAAAATAATTTTGTTTTTCCCTATAAAGTTCAGAAGCCTGAGCACTTTATACTCATGGTACACCCACTGCATGTTTTTTTGTTTTTTTTATGTTACTGATGATAGGTTTCAGGAAACTGTTTTCAAGCCAAATGTACATATTTACATGATAATTTGTTAAAACATTTTTTGGAAAATAGCTCAAGTTTAGTCAGATTGGATGGATGGTAACAGTTTTCAAATCTTGCCACAGGTTAACAATTTTATTAAAGTTTTGTCATGTGACAAAATATGAAAAAAAAAAAAAGGTACAAACGGTTTCACAAGACACTATGCATCATCAAATAGTTAATGAAAATCTGCTGTCACACTTTCTGCAGGTGCATGCGAGTGCTCCCAGGCCAAACTATTACAACTTAGAGTTAGGAAATATTTGAAACTTCTGAAAAGCGCCCAACTTAAATAAATCTACACCAGATTTCCTGGACCTACATGTGCGTGGTGCTCTGTCCAGCTGACACAACACAGGGTCAGAGATGAAAAGAGGATGGGGTTCACCATGGATCAGGTCCACATGGTGTTCAAACGAAACTTCAAAACAGGAGAAGTATCCCAACACCCCTGATCAGTACACCCCCATGAAATCCAATTAGGTACCTGATGCTTAGGTCTCATACATGAAAGAGTTTGTAATAACAGTTAAACTACAAAACATTTTGCAACATTTCTTTTCCCTTTTCCTCCTTTTAAGGAATAAAAACTGGAGCCTGGCACACAGATTGTGGTCTTTATTTCAAAATGTTCAAAGGAAGAACAAGTGAGATAAAATAATACAAAATGAAACGGTGAAAAATGTATTTTATAGCAGGCAGGGGTCCCTGTTGGGTTCCCTCAGGGAGAGCTGTGTTTAAGCTGGTCCAGTTTGCGTCGCAGCATGTTATAGTTGTCTCTGGTCCCAGGAGCCTCGGGGTCCAACTTTAGAGACAGCTCGTAGTGTTTCTTGGCCAGCTCCAGCTTCCCCCAGCGGTGATACAACACAGCTGAGGACAAACACAAGACCAGAATGCAGTGGTTGTGATTTAATTCATTAAAAGCCTTCAAAACATGTAGCCTACTCAATGTTGCTTCTGCTAGAGTAAACATTTTCAGTGTTAGTTTTTGATTTCTCAGAATTTTTCTGTGCTCACGAAATCAAAACTGCTGTGGCTTTACCTAAGTTGCCATGGCAACTAGCAGCATTTGGTTTGATCCGAAGGGCATGAAGAAAGAAGCTCTCTGACTCCTAAAAGAAGTTTAAGCAAGAGAGAAAATAGTACTCTTGTTTTTACTTGTAACAAAAGAATATCACACCTGGATGTGACTGAAAAAAAAATCTAATTCTTAACAATCATCCATATTTTTTTTAGCCATGTTGACTCACCTTGTACTTCTGTAATTTCCCCAAGACGTTAGCCAGTGAAAACATGATGGTGTGGTCATTGGGGAGGAGCTTCAGAGCCTCTCGGCCAATCAGCTCTGCCTGGCCCAGGTTACCTGGAACAGAAAAATGTTCAAAAAAAATCAAAGAAGCATCATGAGAGACACCAAGGATCTTAAAAACAATGCAAGCCCCAGGCTAAGGCAACAATAAAGACGGAGCAAGAGAGTTACAAATGTAACAAGCATTTTAGATGGAGTGCCTTGCTTATAAACTTTCACATTTTGTCACATAACTGCAGGCTTTATTGCATTTGTTTGAATTTGATGTGATGGACCAACAGAAAGTAGTGCATGTTTGTGAGGTGGAAGGTACAAAAGACCTTTTCTTCTTTGCCCTCCTCCTCATCTACACTTCCTCCACTCTGTGACCTTTAGCGTCACCTTTTGGTGATGTCATATGGGTTATGTGTGAGTATCTGTTGCTATGAGACTCTATCCAACAGGATTAATATTATGAAAAAATAACACTTGGAATACATCAGCCAACAATTATAGCATTCTAAACACTCCTTTGTGATGTGCTATTGGAATGACAATATATTGCTTGCAGCTGTAATCTGAAGCCCTCCCCAGAAAAAGGTGGTCCTACAAAGTATTGAGTCTAGAAAGATGAATTCAAGTTTTTTTGTAGAAACTTCTGAAAATTATGAATAATTTTTCTTCCACTTTTCAATTATACACAACTTTGTGCTGGCCTAGAGCATAAAATCCCAATAAAACACATTGCAAATTGTTGTAACATGACAAATTTTTAAAAACAAAACTAAAAACAAGGTATTAATTCTTATCCAAGGCAAAAAAAAAAAGAAAAGCAACATGAAGACACAAAGACCCTCTCTGATTTATTGGTAAACAGTATCTAAAGCTTTTTTTCCCCCCCGTCACACATGGAGGAGTGGTTTAGTCTCCTAATTACAGCTGAACGCAAGGCCCACTGCGTTATTGATCTGTGTCACAGATCTGTCTGATGTCTGGCCAGAAATGGAGAAAGAAGAGGCAGACAAGAGAAACAGAGGGCAAAACAATGGTAGTCATCTCCTGACTCTCGGCCTGTGCCCTTCACACACGCAGCCTGCCAACATCTGATCAAGTGTGTCTTTTGTTTGTGTTATCTGTATCAAAAGAAAAATGGCGAATGCCAAACAATATCTCCTCCATTTCAAAACGACCCCTAATGTTTAGCTTTTTGGCTTTTTTATGGTTTACTGCATATTTGGGGAGACGGGCAGAATTATTTGTGTGAGATTTCAGGGAGAAAACTGCGGCAGGGGAAACTCTGAGGGGGGCGCTGTTCTGGCTGTGCTTGCGCTCTTTTGATCAGGAGACACGCTGGGCCCTGATTGGACGGTTCCACTGCCCTCCTGGGAGACTCCGCCCTCACGGGAGCAGCTTCTGACAAAACGGCTCGAGCGTTTGGAAATCAGAGCATTCTCCACACGGCAGGGAAGAGTGCCTCCAAAACTCACAACACAAAAGCTTTAATACATAAATTTCAAGCATTGATGGTTCCTGCTCTTCCGGTCTAATCTTGTTGGCCATTTAGATTTCCTGCATTTCTGAAAACAACAAGGGTGCATGTGCGTGTGTGTCTGGCTATTAATGCTGTAACAAAACTGCATTCAAAACACACAGTTTTAATATAGTAAACTAAATCATATTTTTTTTTTTTTTTTTTTAGCAGCACCAGCACAAAAAGAAAAGGCAAGTAAAAATGTTTTTTAGAGTTTATTGGGGTAGAAATAAATGTTGTATTTGAATGTGTGTATTTTTTATTGTCTTTACCGGTATTGTCCAGCAGAATAACCATGTTGTTCCAAGCCAGACTGTGGTCAGGTTTAAGCATAGTTGCATTCCTCCAGGCATTCAGGGCATCCACATGTCTGTTCTGGTCAGCATACTATCACAACATTAAAGAATAAAGAAAGTCCATGATAAACTGTTTTAAATTTGGAAAAGGTTTACAAATATATTTTATGAAGTTGTTTTTTATGATCCATACTATGCCTCGCAGAAGTAATCACACGATTTGAGACGTCGCAATACAAACTTCAATGCATTTGGTTGAGATTTTATGAGACCAATCAGCACTATTGAGTATTGTCTGTTAAGTTTTTTAAGTGGAAGGAAAAACATGTTTAATCACATTTTTACAAATATGAAACTCAAAAAATGCAAAACTATGTTAAGCCCAGATGAGGCAACATTTTATAAACCCTCCTTTTGCTGCTTTTACAGTTTTTTAAGGGATGTCCTCACCAGCTGTGCATGTCAAACAGCTGACATTTTTGTCTTTTTTTTCTTTGCAAACTGGCTTAATTTCAGCCAGATTAGATGAAGAGAGTCTGAACAGCAACTGTCAAATCGTGCAACAAATTCTCATCCGAATTTAAGTCTGGAATATGTCGAACTCTGACATATTAACATGCTTTGACCTAAACCACTTTTGTAGCTCAAGCTATGTGTTTAGGGTTTTTTACCTGCTGTAAGGTGAACTTAAACCCCAGTTACAAAAAGTATTTTGGAACCTGTAACTGCTTTTCTTCCTGGATAAAACCTGTATCATTCTTCTTCCCATCAGCCCTGACAAGATTCCAAATTTGAGATTACATTACAGAGATTATTTACCACTAAGGAGACAGTTGGTTCAACTGGATGTTATTTAGGGGTACCAAAGCAAAGGGGGTTGAATACAAATGCATCCCACAAGTTACAGATTTTTACATGTTAAACTTTTCTAAAAATTTTAGTCTGAGTTCATCACATGAAATCCTAATAAAATCCACTGAGGTCTCTCTGTAACTCAGCAACGTGTGAAAAATTCAAGGGGTGTGAATACTTTTGTAAGGCAATGTAAATTGATTTAGTTTATCTGTTTCAATGAAGCAGCTGAACTGAGGAAACCTCACCAGGCGACCCAGGTTATAGTAGCAGTCTGGGTATTTTCTCCGGTAGCGGAGAGCGTTCCAGTAGCTCTCCTCTGCCGCATCAAACTTCCTGAGGCTGTTCTGAACTATGCCAAGGTTCATCCATGCAGCAGCAAAATCAGGTCTAGACAAATTTGGAGAAAACAATTACTGAGCTTGTGAAAAGATTTAACGGTTTAGGTGATTTGAGATGATTTGTTTTTCTTTTTAGGACAACATACTGAACAGCAACAGCTTTACACAAGAGCTGCTCTGCCTCACTGAGTTCATTCTGCTCCTTCAGGATGTTTCCAAGGTTGTTCATTGCATGGACGTAGTTCGGATGTAGTCTGAAGGCCAAAAACACACAACACAGGTCAGTTTCTTGTTTTTTATTAAGTTCTATAAATTATATTTACTTATGAAGAAGCCTACCTGACAGCCTCCCTGTAATACTTAACAGCAGCAGTAGTGTTTCCTCTATCAGCCAGGTTTTTACCAACATTATAATGTACCTGAGGAGAAGGTCAGCAAACAAACACGGTTTGTTCTCAATGAACACAGAATACTTTTGAAAGGCAATATATTCTGCCACAAAACAGTAAGAAAAATAAATATATATATATACTTTGGCATTGAGTGGACAGACAGACAGGGCACTGGAGAAGAGGCTTTGTTCTGACCGCCACTGGTGACTGCGGAGGGCACAGCGGACTACATACATACATAACAGAGCAAGCAGCATGACACATGTCAGTTTCTGGAAAAAGAAAACACAGGGAAATATTTAACAGAGGACCAGAGTATTCGGCTTAAAACTTTCATAACAATAATATCTGTAAAATATAATACTGCAGCATTTAATGGCACGTCTGGTAAAACGTACAAAAAAGGTCTTAAAGGGAGTTCAAAACGTTTTGCTGTGGAATTATTTCACAATGAGAAACGCTGGAAAATGTAATCTAAGATATTGTTAAAAGCAATATTTTCTCAACATGGGATCTCTTACCGTATTGAATAAGTTCCCTGAAAGAAATATAAGCTTTTAAAAAAAATCTTTTGTTATGAAATTACTGCAGTAAAAGCAATTACCTAAAAGCCTATTGTACATCACTTACCAGGGGTGCCAATAAATGTGGCTGGCACTGTATATTTAGCATTTACAGGTAATACTTTAGTCATTTCTCATATTTTTCTCGCCATCAATGCATCACTGAACAAAAAAAAAGGTGAACAAAGCCAGAATTCAATTAAATACATAAAATCCAGGCCACTGTGACCTGGCCAAAGCAAAAAAAGTTTTAACTGTTAGGTTTTGTTACTCTTTATCTGTATTTAATAGGGGGGATGATTAACACAACACCTTGTATTTGATCCATCGGTAGCAGCAGTGTCCGAGGGAGTAGGCCAAGAGTAAGCAGTATCCGGCTGAAGACAGGTAGAGCACCCTCTCAGCAACAACAAAGCCAACTCTAAAGAAAATGTTACATGCAGGCAGGAAAGGGACGACTAGCAGCACCAGGCCCAAGGTCAGTGTCCTTTGAGAGAAGAGAGGATATAAAACTCTGTCACTGTATGGAAATAGAAGCTGAAATTAGCAACTATGTGGGAATGTTTTTTTTTTTTGTTGTTTTTTTTACTATAATAGTTGTGCAGTGTAAGACAATATATATATATATATATATATATACTTTATTTCATCTACAGAAAACACTAGTGGGCTCTGCCAGCTTACCTCCTTCTCTGGCTGTCCGGCGAACATAAGGCTTGGCTTATCAAGCCTATCAGGACACACCAGAGCAGCAGCAGCCACACCACCCTCCAATCAGTGGCCGACTTAATGAGAGGCACACAGCCCATGGACCAATCAAAACACAGCCACCAGGGACACAGCAGCAGCCAGGCATTAAGAGAGTAGTAGTAATTATAGTTCACAATCTGCCAATCAAAAACAAAAGAACGAGGAGCGGACAAAATGAGAGAGAGAGCCCAGAAAGGAAGAAAAAGGGGAATATTTTCAAATTTAACAGTAAAGTAAATGTGTTTTATTTAAGGGCATCAAAGTAATGGTGGTGGAATACAAATGCACAAAACTGTAAAGGTTTTTAAATTAAACTTTGCAAATAAAAAAAATAAAAAAAAAGGTTTTTAAATTATGGAAAAATACAGTGAATCATTTCCTTTTCACTTCACAATTATACTATTCAGCAGTGTATTGGTATCTGTGTCGGGGAAAAAGTTCTAGTGGTATAATTACTTTTGCAAAGCATTTCATGTTCTACAAATCAACATTTTTAAACATTTCTTAATAATCAATTAGAAAACCTGTAGTATAAGCAGCATAACATGTCTTGTACTGCCATCAGCTTAAAGTTGTTTTTTTTTTCAGCCAGCTGAAAACTGTGGCTCAGCTGGAAATGTTTGAAGAAAATCTACAATTACCTTATTTAAAGATGGCAGAACATTGGATGATGTTATAATTGTATTTAAAACATAAACAAAGAGAAGAGAAAAAAGGTAAGCTGTGTTTTTCTGCATTTTCTGGCCACTTTTGATGTTCAGGTGGAAACATGCACTGTTTCGGACTGGTTAAACTCAAATGGTTAGCGTTCAGGTTCTCAAAATTATGTCATTTTTTTGTACTCTGCAAGACTGTAGTGGCTTACCTAGATCAAATACAAAGAAAAAGAAACAATTAAAAAAAGTTTTACATTTTCTCTTTTTGCCTTATTAATTTAGGAAATCCATATGACCCACATAATCGTGAAGCTTGACATCAACAAGCCTCTGGATTTTCTAAGATGTAGTCAATGCCAAATGAACTAATTTACAAATTATTTGTACATATTTAGGTTGTTATAGTTTTAGAAACTTGGGATAAAAAAATATTCTCCATACTTATCCTGATTGGTAAAATACTTAAAGCGTATACAAACAAATGATAGAAATAAATATATAAAACAAAATTGTAAAAATAAGACTAAAACTGTTAAGTGATTCAGCAATTTAATATGTTATTTAAAAAGATGAAAATATACTACCGTAATTTCCAGACTATTAGCCAACACTTTTTTCACATACTGCGATTAAAACAATGCCTACTGTCTACCAAGAATTTGTCAAATAAACTGGGTCTGACTATAAATAATGATTTATTGTTGAATCCTTTAAAAAGCTTACTTACTCTGATAAATACATTTTCTTCAAAAGAGGCCGGGTTGTCTACTTCTGTGAATGCCGGCGGTCCTGTGCCCATGATCCTCCAGCGTGCATACAGCATCGAGAGGCCGCCAAGGCTCATAAGGCCCAATCGTTTCAGCAAACCTGTCCGAAGAATCTCGCTTAGCTGTGAGAACATTAAAAACTGTTACTAAGAATTTCAAGCAACGACTTATACATTATATATTCTCTGATTCACTCAGCTTTATAGGATTTAATATATGAAATGTGACATTAATTATATAGAGAAGACATAAATCATTACACAAAATGTGAAGAATAAATTTTTAACTTACATCAGGAGAAATCTTCCTGAAGAGAAGTCTGTGGCCAAGTTCATAGACATTAACGTTACAGATCAGTAGAACATCAAACGCTGCATTCACACCCTGAGGGGAAGATACATCCACACAGGTTATGCACAGCAGTGAACTTTTGGTTATTAGATGCAGAGTGTAGGACAGTAGGAAGAGCAACCAAGTGTGACACAATCACAATAATAGCTTTTTTTTGTATTCTTAGGACAGACTGAACTAATTCGAAAAAAAGTAAATTTAAGATTTTCATACCAAAACAGTGATGCCTTGTTCTTTACAAAGCATTGCCGCAGCACACAACACAAGACTGACCACAACCCACTGGACAGAAAACCTGGTATCTCTGTCATTCCCTGAGGACATAAAGATCACATCGATTATAGACGATTTACAGGGTTCCTACTCACTATTCAGACATTTCCACATTTATAGTTTTTTTTTTTTTTTGACAATTTCTATAACATTTTAGATACGAAACATTTACATTGAAAACACTTTTACACAGTCGTCAAGTTTTGTTTTGATTGTATGCTTCACTAACCAGAAAGTGAGTTTTTTTCTGACTCAGAGGTTTATAAATGGCCTTTCTATCATCTGGACTTCAGTTCAGTTTGAAGTATATAATGCCGAGACCTTTCAAATCAGGACAGATTTTTAATATACAATTTTTGATCTTTGATGCCTTTATACTGTTTATGAAGATTTTATTCAATGTTTCAGTGCTTTGCTTGGCATCTGACCCACAGAACATCAGTTCAAAGAACTCCAGAGAAAGTTTAAAACCCTGATAACCAACTAAATGGACATTGTTGTATTATTGAACAAAAGTATACCTAATATATGAAATACACTTTTAACAATGTGTATTTGCGACCAACAAATACAAATATTTATTATATTCACCATATAGTAACAGTCAAAGTAATTGTTTCATACATACACTACACAAAGTAGTCCAGATGGGTATGTCAGTAGAAAGTCCTAAGGGAGATGACCAGGAAACACTCTGATGCCCAAACCACCTTCACTGACTCCTTTTGATGAAGAAGAGCAATGGCGCCTGCAGATGATGGAGCTTAAAAGGCTTCTTAGACTGAGTCCAACCACCCTAAGGAGGAAACTAATTTTGGCTACTTGTATCCATGATGTCATTATTTTGGTGATGATCAATATCTCATGGCCAAAAATGTTGATCAGAACACAGATGGACCGCTAAATAAAATGCTTCAGTTCATTCTTCACCACAACAGACTGGAGCAGTGCATTCACACCTGCTGATGTGCAGTGTTGTCAGTAAGGCGTTACGGACCGCTTTTTTCAGTAACGAGTAATCTAACGCGTTGCTATTTCAAATCCAGTAATCAGATTAAAGTTACTTATCAAAACTCATTTTGCGTTACTCTGCGTTACTACCTTCTTTAGTTATTTAATTGTATTTCCTCTACGCGTCTTGTCCAGTGACCGACGTCTCTATGCGACAGAAATGTAAACAATGGAGGGAGATGCGCATTTTGTTGGTGGACAAACAGAAACTATTTTGAGTTTCTGTCGCCAAGTCTGGGCTTTTTTTTTTTCTTTTTTTTTTAAAGTCGCTTGCAAATTGAATGAGTC
>CAEFZY010066835.1:0-26181 GCA_903066815.1 Brachyrhaphis roseni
ATACATAGATATATATATATATATATATATATATATACACGTTTGTATTTATGTCCATATTAGGACTTTGTATTGACTTCCATTCGTTTTACTTTTCTAACTCTTATTAGCTAAAATGGCAAAATTTATAACCATGGTCGAAGATTTAATCTGATTAGTCCAATGATCTTCAACAAAATCAACCAATGGGCTGTCATGGTTGATGTATATTTTTAAAGGGGACCTATTATGCAAAACTCACATTTTGCACATCTTTACATTTCTATTTGCCATTGCTTCTAAAAACAGCCAAAGTGCTTAAAGAAAAACACCCAGCTTTTTTTGCCAATAAGTTAGTGTTTTTTAGTGTCTCAAAAATGAGCCGTTTCAAGATGCTCCGGAATTTAGCGTTACCTAGCAACCCCAGTGAAGCCCAGCCTGTTACCTAGCAACCCAAGAGCTCCAGCACGTTTAGTTTTACCACTGCATGCGCTCTACAATGGCTGCTGGAAAAGATATGTGTTTTGTTGTTGACTTACCGTCCAGAAGCCACTTGCTGCATTCTTGTCGGTTGTGCAGGAGGCTCCACTCCTGCTTTTCAAGGATATACGGTTGTATGATTGCACATTTCCACAGGTGAGTGTAAATGTTGAGTCGGGAGTTACAATCTACACAGTGGATAACTGCAATGCTTCGCTTTCTGGTTTTCTTTAAATATCATAAGCAAATAAATTTCAGGTAGTTATTTGGATAACTCCATATTTTACATTAGATTTTAACAGGATTTTAAAACCAATAATAGTATTAATCCCAACAGTTATTATTATTATTATTATTATTATTATTATTATTATTATTATTATACGTTGTCCTGTGAAATGGCCTTCCTGAAGAGCTGAGAGAAGAAGAAGTCATTGATTTTTATATAAATAAACTCAGGAAGATTTTTTTTTAGCTTGGCTTTTATTTGATTTGTAGCAGTTAAGATTATTAATTCATAATTTAACCATAGTTATGTCTGTAGTTTTATTGTACTTTAAGTTTGGGTGTGGTTTGTCTTTAAATAATTCAGTTTATCAGACAATACTTTTTATTACTGCTGTGATTATTGAACTCTTTCATTAGTTGGTTTGAATAAAAATATTTTGTAAGCTAAAATTTGCACTTAATTTAAACAAATTATGTTCCTTAATTAATTTATTAGTTTTACTTAATTTTTATTACGCTTTTTATAATTTATGTAACATTCTAACAAGGTTCTTAGGATTTTGTTGCATAATTTTGATGCAGATTTGCTTCTAATTACACAAAAATATGAAACCTTGTGAGATGCAAACATGAAACCTTGATCTAAATTAATTTTGTGCGTTTATTATTAAGAAAAGCTGCATGTAGCAGCTACTGCCGCCAGATGTAAGTATCACTCCACGTCTCAAAGTGGATTTAACCTCACATGTCGGTGGGTGTCGCCCTCTGCTGGACGAAATGAGAACAGAGGCGATAAATCTTTACAACTCACTCAGCATGCTGTGGCCCTGTGGCTCTTTGAAACAGACTCAGAGCATGAGTCGAGGTTTCAGTATTTATACAGAACCAGAATCAATTACTGGGACCTGTGAGAGTTTTTAAGTTGTGGACTTAGGAATTTACTGCTGTTTCATTTTTCCTGTTTTTTTTTTACATTATTATCACAATAAATTAAAGAAATAGCCTAAAACTTTGTCTCAGCATCTACAATGTTAGGAATATGAAAGTTATTTTAGTGTAGTCGTGTTTTATTTAATGATTTCTGCTACTTTTATCCCAGACAGGAAAACAATAAAGACTAAACGATTAAAAATAAATAGTCTTCTTTTCACTCTTGGTAAAAATCCCAAGCACATGCTGTTGTCATATTTTAATTTAATTTCAAAAAGAAAATATTTTCCCTTTAGAACATTAATAAGTAACATAAGTTATTTTCTTCTCGTTTAAAAAAATGTGTTGCAGATAGGGTTCAAATTCTGAAAAAAGTTACATATTCAAACCACATTATTTGCCTTTCTGCTCTTTTCTCTTTACCCAATAAGAAAAAGTTCTGTAAAAAAAAAAAAAAAATTATCAGGACATTTTTTAATTCTACGCTCATTTCCGTCAACTTTAAAACTGATTTTTACCATAATTTAGCAGTTTGTCACAATAAATTTACTCACATTTATGTTAAAAACAAAAGCCAAAGTTTAACTTTAAAGAGTTTGACAAAATACACCAAACTGTCACACTGGAGAAACTATTTTTATTCATAATTATTTTCAAAAAGGAGGAAATGATTCCCAATAATTTTCACTAAATAGATGAGGATTTTTTTTGTAAGATTACAAATTATAACAAAAAAATTTAAATTAATTAATTTTTGTTCTATATAATGATGATTTAAATGAATGACCTTTACAAAAGATTTATTGATTAAAAATGTATTATTGGTTTCTAAATTACACAAATGAAGAAGTTTATTTAAAAACTTTGATCAAAGCTGCAAAACTGATCCAATCAATATTTTTTTGTGAGTTTTTATTTGTGGGTTGTAGTTTTGTTGGATCAAAAAGTCTCCATCTGCATCAGTTCAAGGGCCACTGGAAATCAGTCCAGGGGTCACAAATGGCCCTCGGGCCACACTTTGGACACCCCTGCTCTTAGTGATCAGGGTGGCAAGAAACTCCCAGGAATTACTGCACATTTTCCAAGTAGTATGTATTTAAAAAATACAGTTTTATGACTCATGGTTGCCAAGTAAAGGATAATCTGAAGCACTTTAATTCATTGATGACTCACTAGCTGCAAAACAGATCAACAATGGTTCCTCCTATAACCTAGTACTTTTATTTATTTAATGTTATAAAACTTTAAGAGTGGTGAATGTGTCACATTTATGTCCTGTTTATAGACTGCTAAGCATAAACGCCAGTCTATTTACATTACATCTACATTAAAGGCCAACAGGATTAGCTCCTTTGCTTTCGTTTAGCTTTTCTTTGCTGTGTTTGCTGAAAGTGAATCTGCAGACTGGACTAATAAAGTTATCTGACTCATCCCTCAAGCACTTCTTCAGAGGCTGTAAAACTACTGCTGCACAGTAAACAGCTCCAACACCTAGAAACAAACACTTTTAAATGTGTTTTTTCCAGATACGTTTGCTGAAACTTTAATCATCCGATGTCCAGCTCTGATCTGAAGGCTAGCTTATCTATTGTTTTGCTGTAAACATCGCTAATGTTGACTAAACATTAGCACAACTCAAGGTTCGCTTCACAAAATGATAATCACCACATTACAAACTTTATCATTTTTATTCAAACTGTACATGTACAATGGGCTTATCTCATTTTTTTAAAAATACAAGTAAAAAAAGACAAAATGAGTATTTTTTTCCCCCCCTTAAATACAATATGCATTTAAAATCAAGAGTCTCTGTTTGCTGGCTGGTTTGCATATGTTCTGAAAACACAAAAAAACTAATTTTCCTTCTGCAAACAGAACAAACTAAACGTGTCAGTCTGGTAGCAATATCAGAATCACTTTGCTTTGTTTGGTAAAAATGCATGAAGTGACATTTTTCTGTTGAGCAGAACTTAACCAGGTCTTGAGGTATGTAGTACATCCATGTGAGGAGAAGAAGAAGAAGAAAACAGCATGGTATATACAAACTGCCTTTAAATACAGCATGAAGTACAAAGTATGCACAATTTTAGTGAGAATATACGTAAAAAACAACAGGGCATGTTTAGGAATTTAAATAACCACGAAGGTCAAACTGCTGACTTGCTCTCATTGTTTGAGAAAATGTGCTACGAGACGAGAAGCAGGCGGTTTCAGCTGACTCCTGACAAAACGCCACTAATTTCTTTGTTTAGTCTGAATGACGAAGTCACTTGTTTTAAATGCTGCAAGCGTCAAGTCGACTCCGGTAATTACTTCTCCTAATCAAGATAAGACAAAGACATTCAACAGGAGTCGTCTCACTTTAACTAAAAGCAATTAAACTCAGGTTTAAGCCTAAAATAAGGTGTTATTCCTATACAATCCTGTATCAAAAAACTAGGAAATTATCACGATTAAAGGTCAGGTACAACACAACCTTAACTTTCTTTTCTCACAATCTGGTAAACCAGTTTTTTTATTTCCTAAAACAACCCTCTCCTCAGTAACAAACTCTTCTATTTGACCTCCTTCTAACATAGAAACAACATGCAACTTCTCAGATTTTTAGGCTTCTGTAAAAAAGAAAAAAAAAACCAGATAATTAAAAACAAGTTATTAAAACATCTAAAAAATGTTCAGTCGGCTTGCAAGAATGTAACACTTCATGAAATTAAAGGAAAAATAAGGCGAGTTACACCAAGCAGAACACAGGTGCTAACTCAGAGTACAATTTTATCCCGGATAAAATAACATTAGAGCTCCAGAACAACCGTTTGCACTCCCATGGATTAAATCTGGATCACTGAAATGGTGCTTTGGGTGCCTTAAAGGCTTTAAAGAGGAAAAAAAAAAGCTTTTTTGATGGGTAATCCAAAAGTAGAGAGACCACACACAGAGACTAACAATGAGCCGTTGTGTCTCCAGGTTTCTGTATGCATGTGTGTGTGGCTTTAAAAAAAAAAAAAAGCAAGATCCAGGTCAATCTGTGGTATAACAGTCTTTTTTTTTTTTTACATTTACGATCACTGTGCAAACCAGTACATAACTTCATTCAACTTCGGAGTGAACATTCAAAACAGAAGTGAATATTCATCAGTCGGAAGATTTTAAAAAAGAGGAAAATCTAGGCAGCCACTTGGCACATAAACATGATGATTAACTATTCCACCCATTTAAAGCAGAAGAGATTGTACCCTGCAAACTCTAACATCAATTAAAGCTTTGCAGTAATTTCCCTAATGAATGACTGAATGAATGAATGAATTTTATCACATTGTTGTTCTTGCACAGTCCACTGACAAACTCAAGTGACAAACTCAAGGGCGAATAGGGAGTACATTCAAATTGTAACATAGGAATATATGTGTGTATATATAAAGGGTTAAGTCTTTGCATGGCCATTTTATAGCAGTTTATGGTCCATGAATACAAAAGCCATGATTTCTTTGACAAAATGGGGAACGGGGGAGTTAGTGAATATATTGGAAGGTTGTCCAACTTCCTTAAAGGTGTTGCGTGCTGCTGCTTCCACAACAGTAAAACACTATAACTCAGTTTAAAAGAAAAATCCAACTAGGATTAATGAAATTAAAGCTTTTTGACCTCATTTTCGCGCATGTTTCGCCTTCACACCGTCGTCTCTCCGTGGTTCCCGTTGCTGAGGCGCTTGTAGAAACTCCGCCAGGACTGGAGGGTTTTCCCGGACCAGACCCAGAAACCGGAAGTGATCCCGACGATCATGGTCATCAGATATTTGATCATGAACACGGTAAAGTCCGGGGTCATGGGGGCGAAGTTGTGGACCGGGCAGGGGACGGCGAAGCGCTTGCAGGTGTGCATGTGCCAGGTGCGCTCCCATTGCTCCCTGAAGGCCTGCTCGTAGAAATAACAGGCGATCACAATGGTGGCCGGAACCGTGTAGAGCACGCTGAACACTCCGATCCGAACCATCAGCTTCTCCAGCTTCTCCGTTTTGGTGCCGTCGTGCTTCATGATGGTGCGGATCCGGAACAGCGACACGAAGCCAGCCAACAAGAAGGACGTGCCGATGAACAGGTAGACGAACAGCGGCGCTAGTACAAAACCGCGTAAGGCGTCCACGTTGAAGATCCCCACGAAGCACACTCCGGTCAGGACGTCCCCGTCCACCTGGCCCATTGCAAGGATCGTGATGGTTTTGATGGCTGGGACGGCCCACGCGGCCAGGTGGAAGTACTGGGAGTTGGCCTCTATCGCCTCGTGGCCCCATTTCATTCCGGCTGAGAGGAACCAAGTCAGGGACAGGATGACCCACCAAATGGAGCTGGCCATGCCGAAGAAGTAGAGCACCATGAACAGGATGGTGCAGCCCTCCTTTTTGGTACCCTGAGCCACAGTCCTGTAGGCCTCCCCCTTGAATTTATCCACGCACACCACCTTGTCCTCCAGAAAGAACCCAGCGGCGTAGGCCACGGCCACCATGAAGTAGCAGCCGGACAGGAAGATGATGGGCCGCTCCGGGTACCTGAACCTCCTCATGTCCACTAAATAGGTGAGCACCGTGAACAGGGTGCTCACGCAGCACAGTATGGACCAGATCCCGACCCAAAGTCTGCCAAATTTCACCTCGTCTTCTCGAAAATACATGATCCCGCTGGGTTTCGTGGGCTCGCAAGGGGCACCGCAGTCTCTGACCCCCATGAATTTGTAGCCCAGGTAGGGCGGCACCTCCAGCTGTAAGGGGCAGGTGAACTGGTTGGGCGAACTGAGCTGCGGGATCCGATGAGGGTGCTGTCCACCACCTATGGGTGGAGGGGTCACGGGTTCGGCTGCGTGGGGAGACGAGGAGGAAGACGGGCTGCCGGGTTCCGATGTGTTCTGCCCCACGCAGATCTCCCCGGCTCCGTGGACGGGGAAAGCCTCGCAACGGAGGCGGTCCGGCCACTGGAAGCCGAATTTATTCATCAGGGCTTCACATCCCTGCCGTGCCCGCTCACACAGCGACCGACACGGCGGGATGGCCTGCTCCAGCACGGTGCACACCGGGGCGTACATGGAGCACAGGAAAAACTTGAGATCCGGGGAGCACTGGACCTTCACCAGCGGGTAGAACTGGTGCACCTCCAGCCCGGCGTCCTCCTGGTTGGTGTGGCCCAGGAGGTTCGGCATGATGGTCTGGTTGTAGGCGATGTCGGTGCAGAGCGGGATGGAGATGGGCTGGCAGAAACCGTGCTCCGGGACGGATATCCCACTTTCGCTGTTGTGATGCTGAGCAGAAGAAGTGGGTGAGAGAGAAATCCCGCACAGCAGCCACACGATCCGCAGCAGCGCGGAGCCAGCGGTGAACCTGGCCGCCGCCATAGCTGAAGAGCAGGAGGAGGAGGAGGGGAGGGATAGAAAAACTTTGATCCAAGTGGAGACTTAAAAACGTCCCAAAGCGGTGAAAAATCCACGATAAATGTCGACAGCCCTAACTTTTAGTCCACTTTGTTTGAGTTTCAGCGGCTTGTGTCGACTTTTCACTTCCAGTTTACGAAGATAAATCCAAGTAAAACGTTCGTCGTGTCATGACTTCTTAATGTTCTTTGTAAGTGACTCCAAGCAGTCCACTCTTCACTCACACTCCGTGGAAAACTGCACTTCAACTCACGTCTATTTAAAAAAAATCTAAATAAAACCACCCCGGCGCGTTCAGCTGTTACTCAGTCCAAAATCCAGACTCAGAAACGGGCAGTATTTCCAGGGCTTTTCGGCTAAACTTCACGCCGAGCGTCGGCTCACATGCTGGGCGGTTGAAAGTCCAGAGGCTCGCTCTCCTCTCCGCGAGGATTCCGCCGGTTTCAAGGCGCCCATTCCATTCACCAGACACCCCCCCCTTCTCCAGCACCAAGCGCGGGCCGCCTTGAAACCGACACCGCGCTTCAGCCAATCAGAGCGTTTGTTTTCCTACAGGACTCGATGTTGATTGGTGTTCATTTCCCCACCGCAGGAAAGTATGTTACAGTAATTACATTACACCAGAGACTTTTTAAAACCCAAACAATTAAGTTTTCTAGTGGGATCTTTGCTCGTTTTAATTAAGTCCTTATCTTTCGTCTTGGTATACCTAATATGCTCAATATGTTACCCATTTGATGCCCTAAAAAAGAGATTTGTGGTTGAAGACTGAATGGCATATTTTAATAATTCGTTTTTGTCGTTGGGAATCAGTAATGAAAAGAGTTTATTATACTATTTTTTTCTAAAATAAAAAAAATAATTATATATATATATATATATATATATATAAAGCGACAAATAAAAGATAGACAGTATTTTGTTCATCAATAAAAGATGAGTAGCCTACAAGTTTTAATTTAGTCTAAAAATAATTTTTAAACTATAACAATGAAGCGAAAAGGAAAGGACAAATTTTAAACATTTATAACTGTGAAACCATCAAAAGAGACCTTTCTCTTTTGCACTTAATTTCCCCCACAACTGTATCTAAAAAGTTTTTATCCAGCATATTTATTAAATACAAAACAACTTTTTAGAAAAGTTGTTTAAAAATGTATTTGTTGTAAATTTTGCTTGTGAGCCTGTTTTTGAAAATACTCACCCCTAACATAGCCTCTATAGACAGAAACATCTCATGGTGAAATATTGGGATGTATATTGGGAAATAGTTTCTGTTTGATTTTTTTTAATTATGAAAGAAAACAATCTTCCCAAAGTAAATCTTTGACTGCTTACCGTTCATTTATTTTTACTGACATTAATGTTTGCAGTTCATCTTTTTCTTTTTGTGACACTGAAACAAAGATGGTGAGGTTTTGGTTGGTTTCTGTTGTTTTTGCCCTCCACTGATTGTTCAGATGTATTTAAAGACACTCAGAGTTACTGCAAACTTTCTGCTAAAAACTCTTTAGGAATTATTTTATTTTTCAAGAGTCTTAACTTATGTTTGTCAAAATGTTATCTTTAGCATTTTACGCTGGTACAACTGACAGAAATGGAGGAAAATATCTTACAGACACCTTTTTTAATTTTATCGTTAATTTAACTATAGGCTTTTTTTATCGTTTATTATTAAATATTTAATATAGTTTTGCTTTCTTTCTTCCAAAAGCCCAAGCTTTTAGTTGTTTCTCATTAAAAGAAAATAAATATAGAGTTCTTGAAAACCTGATGATCATATCTTCAAGTTGGACTTTAAAAGTACTAAAATATTTGACTACTTGGAAGCAAAATCCAACATGCAAAGTTTTTGATTTTGAGTTTTATTTTACGTACCCAAAAATGTCTGTGTCGTATTCTCGGTACATTAAAGACTTTGGACTCTTAGAGTTTCCTGCTGCTGTGCACAAAGTCTCTCTCTGTGTGTCTAGGAAATGGAAACCATAGGAAAAAATAAAGAAACCTAAACGGATTCTAGCATTTTAAGCTGCAGATATGAACAGGCACCTCATGCGGTCGGGCGGTTAAGTGTTTCACTGCGAACAATCCAGCGCAGCACCCTTCATCATTGTGGGAATTGAGAGCAACAACAGGCAAAAGCAGCTGTAATTTAGTGTGGCAGCTTGATCAATCAGACCAAAGGACGACCCAGTGTGGGAGGGTGGGGTTGCATGGTGGCCCCTGCTGCATTTGGTCCTTTTCTGCCCTGAGTGGGATGAAAGGAGGTGGGGGTTTGGGCTGCAGTGGGGGGAAGGGACAGGAAGAAGAGAGAGGTCAGAGAGGGCAGGGGGAGAAGGAAAAGAAGTAGGAGGAGATGTTCAGTCAAAAGGAGAGTTTTCTGCTCTGAATCTGGTTAAAAAAGACACCAGACATAAAAGTTATATGGATATTTGTTATTAAAACAAGACGTGAGTTTGATTTTCAGTTTTTTTTGCAAGGTGATGCCATTTTTTAGCTAATTAGATAACATTCAAAGTCCCACTGCTGCTGTTTAACATATAAAACTAAATAAAAACTTTGACCAGCATGAATTTGTCTTATATCTAATCCAGTCATTCCAATTTAGCATCAGTGCTGTATTGTGAAAGAAACACATTTATAATCTTATCACATTCACTCATTTCAAGCTCAGCGCTTCTGTTTGCAGAGCTGATCACAGCTGTATAACAATTAAAGGCTGGAGTTGGTGAAGATATTGATCTGACGTGTCGCCACTCCACCCACCAGTTCCTACCAACTTACTTTTTTATAGCTTTGTGTCCTTTTACTTTTCCTTCATGTTTGTCTGTTACATAAAATCTTCATAAAATACACCAAATTTTGTGTTTGTAGTATGATAAAATATGAAAAAAGTTCAAGACTTATGAATATTCAGATCATTGATGTGGATGGAACAATGAAAACTTTGGTTAAGTTATAGAGATTTGGGATTAGTTGCAGAATTTTTTTAATAAAAGATTGGTCCATTATAGAACAATCAGTAGCAATGAAGATGTAATGTTTCTCGAGTCTGATGAATCTCCATCAATGAATTTAAAATCATCATAAACTCTTTTTATCACAGCTATTATGAAAGATAAAAATAGGAGGCGCTAAACATTAGAAGCTAAACTAAAATTTAGCGTTAAATACCTGATATTTACTAGGAAATATCAGGTATTTCTTGGGAAATGTTCACATCTGTCATCCAATCTCATTTTTTTATCTCTGTCTTAAACAAATGAACATCATTTTACTTATTTAATTAAAGATGGAGCAAAACCACCTTCTAGTCAAAGGAAAAGGTTCGCCCTAACACGTAATGGTTGGATTTATCCCCTTTGGTTGAGAAACTGTTCTTATAGCCTGTCTGAAGACAGTCAGAAAGCTCCTTACTTTCAGCTGTGAGATGTTTGATGTGTTTCTTTCATGTTCAGCTTTGACTCTTTCCATTTCTTAGTTCCCAGCCGCTCTTTCTGGAGTTTATTGGTATTTTTTGGGTAATTTTTGTGTTGCAGGATTTTGTTCTTTAATGTCTTTTGCAGATGTTTCTCACATTTTTCTCAAGCACCCTCTGACACATGGTGGGAGTCGTGCTGGATTCTGTGGTGCTGAACTGGCCAAGCCCTGTTGCACCAACACATTCCAAAGCCATGACACCTCCACCTCCGTGCTTCTCTTGGAATGTCTAATGTCCAAATATTTCACTTTTAGGCTGATATCTCCAAAGAGCATTACTCCAGATCTCCTGTTCTATGCTTTTGTTCTTGCAGACAAACTTTAATCTGTTTTTTTGTTTTTTGTAGAGAGCAAAGCCTAATTTAGAAAACCTTGATTACATTTTAGGGTTTTAGCTGGATGGACAGCCAGAGCTGGAAATGATGGCTGTTGTTTTCAGTGGAATGGCTGATTTCAAATACTTCTCAGTTCTCTTTGCTAGATTCATAAGCTGCTAATGTCTTCTTCGTAAAGGAGAAGTTAGCTCCTCAGACAGCTATTTTGGTCACATCAAGTTCATGATTACAACATCCTTATTTGGCATTTAGAAGGATTTTAAACCCCAGTTACTCTGGTGAGCCACAACTGCAAAAGTGATGCATCAGTTTCTTATGTTTATTATTAATTAAAGGTGAGCTGTTTAGCATCCTTGAACAGGTCAGGATACGTTTATGGGCAGAACAAAACATGTCCATTACATTGTTTTGCACATAATGAGCTTTTAATTTGCTCACTTCTGCCTATTTTGAGCTGTTCCAGTGCGTCTTGTCACTTTAAATCCAAATAAGCTGCAGTGCCTACTGATTTGTGATGTTACATTTGGAAGATTTTTTGAAATGGCTCATTTTCCAGACACCAAAAAAATTTTAAACTTACCGCCAAAGAACGACAAGGCATTTTTTTAAGCATTTGGATTGTTTTTAGACCCAAATGGAATTTTGCATAATAATACTTTAAAAATAAAAGGTCTTATTTCTTTTGAATGTTAGGTTGTATTACTTGAATTTCCCAGTATTATCTTTATAATTGATATAAAACATTTATCTTCCTAAGTAGATATACACAGTGTTGGCAGGTGACCTCATTCTTTCACATTCTTGTATTTATTAGTCCCTCCTTTCAATTTACTTTCAATTTACTTAGTGGTAACGTTTCCATGTTACAGCCATGCAGTGAATGTGGAGCTCCTAAATCTCCAGCAGGAAAGTCTGGGAAGCTTTACCATAAACTAAACCGCGCCTGCAGCTTGGACTTCGTCCAACTTGAAATGCATCAATTTCCTGGATATTATAAACAGTCGCTTTAAGCTGTGCCATTTATTAAGAGCGTACAATGTAAACCTATGTCAAACCAAAATCATGTTCCCAATCATCTTAACCGTTGAAGCTTTTCTGTGAAAAAAATGTGTTTATGGAGAAGACAAATGTTTTGCTTTAGGAACCAGAAGAGCGAACACAGCCGACTTTTACGGCAATCGATTATAATTTAGCTCTGTAATGTGAGGATTTGTTGGAGCTCAGTGATAAATGATGACAAATCATCCCAATGAAGCTGCCATGAGCGCCATTCCACATAAGCTTTGTCCAAACACAGACTTTTGGCCACCGAGTGAGCAGCTGCAGCAGAGATTGTTGTGCTTCTGTCCCTGCCTCCTCCCGGCTTTCTGTGGTGTAAAACCCAGCAGTTAGCAGCCACACCGGGTCAAACGGGACGCACTCCATCACGACTAACTATAGCTGTTTGTTTGTGTCCGCTCATATGTTTGTGGATAGTGTCTGCAGTGGTCAAGGAGCTGTGGGCAGTTCCAGCGGGACTCCAGACAGTCGGTCACTGTTTGCTCTGAAGTCTGTAGCAGAGAGGAAAAGAAGGAGAGAAAGAAAAGGAAAAAAGAAATGGGTTAGGGCGGCAAGTGAGCTTAAAGCAGAACACGAAGAGATGCACGCCGCCAAAAAGGATTCTGATGGTTTGGACCGTGCTTTTACTGCACTGGAGTGTGACCACTATGTGAAGCATTTGAGCTGCCATGTGAAACCCAACACTGAGCAACTATTTAAATGTTGAGCTGATGTGGAAAAACACAGTTTAGTTTGGTTAGGGAGATTTTCAGCTTACAGGACATGTTGGCTCACCAAGTTGGTCTAACCCGAATCTTAAGTGTTTCTGACAAACACTCTCAACGTTGATGATTCATAGATTCATAAGCAAAAGGTTTTATGACGATTATAAAAAAAAAAAAGCAGCTACAGTTTCATATCCTCATGCTTTGTGTCGCTGCAGTTGCTCTTGTTTTAGGAAAAGAGTAAAGTCATTTCCAAAGAGCTTGAACGTTAAGGTGGGTGTTCATGGGTTCACTACTGTAAACATAAAGTCATTCAGTGTGTGTTTATGTGCAAAATCTGTGGGTGTGGTACAAAGACATAATTTTGGGAGGTGTTTATACATTTTCGGTGTTATAAAACCTGTAGGTGTCCCTGCTTTACTATCAGATGTAAGATTTTGGGAAGCTTAACGCTTGCTTTGCACATTTTGGCGCTGATGTCTGGCAACTGTTCAAGTAAAACAGAAAAATATGAACATTAGGGATCATGGGTTATGCTGCCTTATAAGTTTCCCCACTCCTTTTTTCCTTTTTCTCATGTTAAAACTACAAACTTAAATGCATTTTATTAAGATTTTATGTGATTAAATCAACACTCGGTGTCAGATTTCTTTAGAAAAGCATCTTAACTGTGGTGTCCATTTTTGTTCAAACAATTTGCCTTCAGAAGTCCCCAAGTTGGTAAATAGAGTCAATTTGTGTGTCATTTACTTCCAGTATAAATGCAGCTGATTTGTTAAAAAGCATCACAGTGAATGCCAGGCCAGGGAAAAAGCTTAAAGCACAAATGTTCAATCCAGGAAAAGAAATTGGAAAAAGTGTGACTTAATCGCAAACTTACCAAAACATGGATATTGACCTGGCTGACTGTCAGGATATTTTGAAGGCTTTCAGTTTCACATTATGTTGGATTGTCAACACAAGACTTATTGTGGACTATTTTATTGGACTCATTAATTGGATGTAAAAACAGTTTTTGTTCGAGATGGATCTAAGACGTCAATGATGAGACTTTGAACGACGAGTTAGACATTATTTTGCATTTCCAAGTGGTTTGACAAAAGCATTTATTGTGCCTACAGTAGTTGTTGTATCCTTGATTGGAAAACATGATTGGAATCTCAAGAATCTTAGCTTTCCAATGATGTACATAGTAAGGGTGTTGCAAAGTAAACGTGCAACATTGTTATGTCTTCTGGGCAGGACAGAGAAGATCGCCATCAATTAGGCATTCCACAAATTTGACATATTTGATGAAAGCCACTGTTTTTTGGCTTTTTTGGACAATATTTTGGACATTTCCAAAATCCCATAGTACCCATGACGATGGCAGTAAAATGCTATGCTACATTCCAGCTGTGGTTGAACTGGGAAATCCCAACTTCCCAATTGCAAAAATCAAGTAGAATGCCCTTCAAAGTCAGATTTCCCAATGGGAAACTTGGAGCAACTCCAACAAGAACCAGTTGTGACTCATAATTTGCGTTTCAATATGGCCGCTCTTCACATGAACAGTAGCAAAATGTGGCATTGATTTTAGATTTATATGAGTGCGTCTAAAACCAATCTCACAACTGCAATTATAAACTGAACAAATTAAAAGTAGTGTTTGTTTATTGAAAGTAAAGCGCAAAATTATGTTTGCAAACAATGTTTATGGGTGTTGAAACTCTGACTTCTTAATTAGAACGCTGCTATGTCTGATGTCAAATCCAGCTCCAAATTCCAACTTTCCAGGTAACTAGAACGCATCATTAGTCAGAGTTGATGGAAGGATGGGTGGAGCTATTGAGAGTGAAATCCTGGAAGAAAACCATTTCTGCAAAAATTCTCAAAGTTCACTTTGAAGAAGGGACATTACCCCAACAATGCAGCCAGTCAGGTGCAGCGAGGGAAATGCAGAGTGCAGCTGGACGTCTGCTGCTCAAATCATTAGGGTACGCTTGATTTATTCAACAGTGTTGGAAAGATTACATGTGAAGCTGCAGTACAGCAGAAATCCTCTGTCTGAACACCCCTGCAGGCTTCACCTCATTAACGTGTTTAAATGGCCTGACGTTCAGGCCAAAATCTAATTAAGAATCTGTGGTAAGCCTGGAAAATTGTTCACAGATGCTCACCATCAAATCTAATGGAGATTGAGCTAATTTGTAAAGAACAGTCGACAAAATGTCACCATCTAGATGCTCAAAGCTGGTAGAAACATACCAGAGAAGTAACTGCAACTGCAATTGCTGAAGAATGCTTCTGAATGCAAATTATTTACTAATTTGGTGCCTTTTGAATGCAGTTATTTAGACAGGATTTTATTTAAGGGTATCATAGTATGGTTTTTAAAATTCTTGGTGCATGAATCCATTTTGCAGGGCATTGCATTAAGATTCCACATCTGTGGGAAGAACTCGGTTTAAGTGAAAACGTTGAGTGACTTCTCAATGTGTAACTAAATTAAAAGCTTTCGGAGTTTCTGAAAAGCTCAAAACGAACTCAGTAAGTTCTGCAGGCTAAAAACTCTTGCTATAAAGAGAAACCACATTGAAGCAGCAGTCACAGTAACTACATGGTGGAAAGCAGAAATAGATCACACAGCTGAAGGGGTTGTTCTGTGCTATAACATGGTGGAAACCCACTGAGCTGCATGTGAACTGGGCTCCAGTTCAGAAGGTTAACTTGCAAAATGTGGATCCGTTCCACAGGATTAGATCGTATAGTTTGAGTTGTCTCTCGCCTAGTTTCCTTGTGTTACTGTGAATGTGTCACGGGTAGGGGTGGGTGTGTGTGTGTGTGTGTGTGTGTATATATGGCAAGCCAGAGGTATGTGTGGGACATGCTGCTGAGCGGTGGGGGAGGGGAGATCCCTGTAAGAAGTCAGCAGAGACGGCGAGAGAGAGAGAGGAATGTGGGCAGCTGGTTTGTGTCTGTCATTGCAACACAGAGAGTCTACAGTACTGAACTACATACACACACACCGTGATGAAAGAGCGATTTATTTGGACCTGCAGAGTGTGTGTTCGGCCCGGTAAGGCAGGCTCCAGGAAGCTCGGAGGCTGATATCTCAACTACTTCGACAAGAAGTCCAGATTGCCCAGTTGCTAAGACACGTACGTTACATTACAAAAATATGTTGTTGCAACTGGAAGAGGACACACAAACCAATTAAATATGGTCAAAGATAGGAGGACCGAGGAACAGATTAACTTTGGCGATGCAAGTTAGCTTGTGTCCAATTGTTCTTATTGGACTTTAAAAACGTGAAGACTTGGGTTTCTCCAAAAAATCTAGCTAAGCCTGGTGGTTGAGGCCACAAGTTGCCCCACCGTGTTTTTGTGTTTAAAAAAAAAAAGTTAAAATCTGACAGGAAATTTTGGAAATAAGCCATCAACAAAGCAAATACTACAGTGAATGAAATAGAAGTAGTCTTTTTGTAGGCTACGTATGCATAATTAAATGCTACTGTCTTTTTATTGCATATTAATCTTAACTTGTCTTTGCTATAACTGTTACTGGTGTATATATATTTTTTAAAAATCACTTCAAATAAACAATGCTCAGCCTGGCGGGGCAGGAAGTAAAGCCTGATGGCCCGCCAGGCTTATAATACAATGGGGGAAACTGCTGATGATCAACCTGTTAAAGCTGCATTATGTTAAGATTATAATCTTGATTGGAATACATTATTGAAATCTCAAAGTAATTGCAAAAACCCCGTACAATGTTTTATGTCTTGCGGGCGGGACGGGAGAAAAACACTTCCAATTAGGCCTTCCACAAATCTGACATCTACAACTCTTTAAGAAAATTGTATAATCTGACTCACAACAACAACTAATTTCCTTTCTGGGATTAATGCAGTATTTTTTAATTTAATGCATTAAAACATTTGATCATTGAATTGTAATGGTTAAAGAACGGGATACAAAATGTTTTGTTTATAGGCACAAGGAAGTTGATTTGAAACCCAAATAAACTCGAGTAAACTGACAAAAACAACCATAAACAACCATTATGTCATTTTGGTTGCTAGCCACGTTACCGCCTAACCACTTCATACTTTTGCAATTTTGGTTGCTTTGTCCCTTTCTTATCTGTATCGGCTTTGATAGCTTGTGATTTAGATCCTTTTCTACTGTAATCCACTGTAAGAAAATATGATATATGGTTAAATGACTCTAGTAAATAATGTACATTAGCAAAAAGTCAAATAAAGTGTTGGTTTGATTCAGATTTTAAATGTTTTGTAATTTAAACATAATATTTTATGTTTTGTTGTTTTTGTATATGTAAATTTTGCCTTCATCAAATTTCGTATCTACCAGAGAAATAAGTTTAATGTCAGTTGGTAAATTATGGTTTGTTTTAAGGTACAAAATGGATGAAGATTAAGGATAAAAATACGAGATTACAACATTTAGGCCAGTTAAATTCTGTCAGCAGCCATAACATTGTTTTAATCCGTTCAAAATTAAACTTTTATTGGTTGGAACATTTATGGTTGCCAAATAATGATCTGTGGAGGTTAGCTGAAGTCATGCACCATTCCCTGATGGTTCTAGTTATCTGGATGGATGAAAAAAATAATACTGTAGCCATTTTTTTAAATAAAATTAGTTTACAAGTAGACCATTAAAACACATTTAAGATTTATACTTTTTGGTGTTTGTTGCAACACAATTCCTGCTATTATATTTAAAGTGAGATAAATATCAGCAGGATAAAGGATCAGGATACATTCCTGAAAAATAAAATCCATATTAAGCCAACGAAATTTCCCTTTTGATCAAATTGATAGTACATTAAAGTGTGCAGGACATTATTACATTAAGAGTAATGGGAAATAAACCCTAAGCTTATTGTTTCCTGTTCTTCTAAACAATAGTATCCATTTGCAAGCTGCATGATTTTATCTGATACTCACCGTCATTCTGTTCTCTGATCTTTAACCAACCGTCCATGTTAATAAGATACTCAAATACTGCTGGCCATTTCTGCCACAGATGTTACACTTCTAACAGCTGCTTATAGTTTCACATTATTATGTACAGCTGCTCTCATTAGGATGTCCTGAAAGCTTCCAGTTGGCAGCAAACAGCCTGCAGGGCTCTACACTCTCCACATTTCATTCTGTGTAAAGTGAAAATGATGTATTCATTTGTAAATATGTTCCTTTTTCACACCACGGGTTTCTTGTTTGAACAGGGCTTTTGACATATGCAACCCGACTCAAACATGGGAAATAAATCCCGTCCTATTGTCAGCAGCCATGTATTTACTTTACAGCGTACACAAAAGAGCTGAGGTCTTGTCCAGTAACTCGCCGCCTCCCAGGGGAAATATCCCTTCAAAAAATGACTGTGAAACCGGATGGCATTACCTTCAGGCTGCGATCTGGAAAACACCGTTTAATTAGTAAGACATCCAGGACATTTGGGCCAATTTTCTTTATTTGTGACAGACTATGAAAACCAGGCTGACACAACAAGAGACAGCAAAAAAAAAAAAAAAAAAAGGTTTTGTAGGTTTTTATACTTCCACTGCTTTATGCTCTATTCTATGCAATGGCTTCTGGAGAAGACAAATATTTTGTTGTACAGTTACCATCTAGAAACTACTAGCTGAACTCTGGTTGGTTGTACAGGAGGCTCTACTTCTGCTTTTCAATTGTATGGTTGTATAATTGCGCATCCACTTTCGCATTGAAAGTGGATGCGAATGTTGAGTTGGGGGGCGTGGCCAGCAGCAGCTTATTTGGATTTAAAGTGACAAGACGCCCTAAAACATCTCATTTTGAAAGGAGCTGACTAAAATCTTATCTAAGAATGATTTTGTACCAAAAAATTTAATGAAAATATTTTGTGTAGCACATAGACCAATCCTAACATGATCAAGGAAGCATAACAGGTGACAGTGGTGTTTGCTCTGTTGCCTTGCAGCCAGAAGGTCTTGGGTTTAAATCCTGTTCTGAGTTTTTCCTTTGGTTAGGTTTGCATTTAGCAAAACTGATTTTTTTTTTTTGTTGCTGCCCAACTGAGCTGGTAAACTTCAGCACCTTGAACAAGCTCCGCTTAGGAATTTTTACAACACTACCTCCAACATTTGCTGAGACATTCTTTAAAGCACAAATGCCAACTTCATGGCAACACTGTGGAGAAGTAAAGACATCTGTAAAATGAGAAGTAGTTTACCTTTAAGGCACGAAAATGTACACAGTATCCATCTTCTGGATGTTGGGCATCAAACAAAACACTTTTTGTCTCCTTATGTGGCTAAACATCATGCTGTGTTGAAACACATTCATCAGACAGAGGTGATGATTCAGTTAACTTGCTTTAGAGGTTGGGAGTAGTTACTGATCCTTAGCACAGGCCTCTGATATTGATACTGTGTACCAGATGGCAGGGAGGTAAACAGTTTGTGCTCTGGGTGGCGTAGATCACTTCAGACCTGCCACACTGACAACATGTGTGGCAGGAAGCTGACGACTATCGGCCTTCTGTTGGTGGACTGAGCTGTAAAACCAGGGAGACAGTTTGTTGTTTTCAGAAGCATACAACACAAACCTTTTCATAACTGTCCTACACAAATATACAGCGACGTCTTAGTGCCATTGTAGGTAGAAAAAAAGGGAATAAATGTCTGCCAGAAAACTCTGACATTTTTTAGATTGATCTCAGAAGTTTTCTAGAAAAAAACTGAAATCTTTCAGCTTGAAAAGTCAAAGAATTGCTAAAAAAAAATATTAAAAATTTCTAGATTAATCTCAGAAGTTTTCTAGAAAAAGCTGGAAAATTTTGAGCTTGGAAATGTGCTAGGAAAAACAAAAAATTTTAAATTAATTAAAAGGAAAAAAGTTAAGGAAAAACTAGACATTTTTTTAGTTTAAAAAGTAAAAGATTTTTGACTTTAGAAAATTTTCTGAATTTCAAAACGTAAACATTTTTGACTTGAAACTTTTTCTGGAATATTTTTGAGAATAATTTAAAAATGTGAGTTTTTTTCTAGCAATTTTTTTACTTTTAAAATTCAGAAATTTCAAAGTTTTTTCTTGAAAATTTTTGATTAATCTCAAAATTTCAGAGTTATTTTGTTGGGAGCAAATCTTTGTTGCAAATCTTAAACTTTTGTAGCTTAGAAATTTCCTTGGTTTTTCTAGAAAAACGTCTGATTAATCTCAAAATTTCTGAGTCTTTTATAGCAAATCTTTGACTTTTCAAGCTCAGAAATTTCAAAATCTTTTTATCTCAAAATTTTGGGATTAATCGCCCCTTTTTTGTTTAAAATGTCCCTAATAAGCCATTGTACAAGCAACATCGTGTTTCAGTAGAATTTTATGTGATCAAGCAATCTCAAGTGGAACATCTGGGAAGTGGAAGAAAAAAGTTTTTTATGTTATTTTAATTAATAAATTAATAAAATAACACGTTGCATTCATTTTTTTCATCCCAAATCAGTTAATATTTAATACAAACCTTTGCGGCAATAATAGCTCCATCCTTAGAGTATGTTTCTACCAACTTTTCTCATTTAGCGATTGGACGTTTGTGCAAAACCTCAGTCAGCCACAGATATTTAATTAAATTAGAGCCAGACTTTAACTAGACCTTTGAAACCATCTGTCTGTTTTAATCTCTTAAATGTTCTCTTCCAGTATTACCCAGCATTTAGTTTTATCTATCTTCCCATAAACTCTTCCCCGCAGCACAAAACCTTCACCACCACGTTTTATTGTTGAGGTGGTCTTTTCATTTAGTGTTAATTTTCTACCAGAAAAGTAGCATTTTGGTGTCATCCGATCACCACACCCTTTTCCACATTTGTTGTATCCGCTACATGGCTTGGGGAAAACTACAAACAGGACTTCTTATGTCTTTATTTCAATAATGGCTTCCTTGGTACTTTTCCAAAAAAAAACCAGTTGTCATGCCAACCAATTCTCTCACCTGAGCTATCAATCTCTTCAGGTCATCTAGAGTTTCCATGGGCCTCTTGGCTGCTTCTCTAATTGATGCTTTTCTTGTCCAACCTGCCAGTTTAGGTGGACGAACTTGTTTTGATAGCAGTTTTCCTCCAGTATGACCCTGAATTTAATAGGCCTGTCGCAGTAAATCAGTTAATCGCATGATAAATTTCCATTTGTGTGGTTGCTTGGGGCAAAAACTGGATGACAAAAAGCTTCAGCCTGGAGTTTCGGTCTCATCTCACCCCTTTTTCAAAGGTCATTTTTGTTTACAAAAGCAGCGTTTCCATTGGTCAGCTAGTATAAAAACATTTCAAAAATAAATTTTGGAACAACTCTCGTTTTCTAATAAATTTTGGTGCAACAATGAGAGGATTTTTGTCTGCATTGAAGCTACTTTATTTTGCAAAACTGCAATGGAGACACATTTTTCACATCAAACCAGATGTTGCCACTGGTGAAAACCACAAAGAAGAAAACAGGAAGTAGCTGGATGATGGCGAACTATGTTTTATCATGATTTATCACACAAACACATTTGTTCACATAAGATTTCAATTGTGTTTCTTATTTAATGGAAACAGCACAATTGCAAAATTGTGGGGGGTTTTGACGCAATATATATTTGTAATGGAAACACTGCTAGAGTTCAGTGTTTATTTATTGTTTTGTTTATGTACTTTGGACATTTAAAATATCTTTCAGTTCCTGTGTTAAATGTTTATTAGAAATTAACATTTATTTATCTTTATTTTATTAATTTACGTCACATGTAAATGTTTAGTAACATTTACGTACGTAATGTCCCACATATTAAAAAATAAACTTGAAACAAATAAAGGAGCATTTCTGTCATGTACTCACATGGACAAAACATTTATCTATGTAATTTATGATATGAACAAACTTTCTTTTGAAATCTGTAGATATTTCCTTTGTTTTGTTCTCATTTAATATGAGCTGGTGGTTCCCACACCGTCTGACTGCAGTGTCTGAGTATATTTTACAGTGTTTATGTTAACGAACCGGCACAGATCATCAGTGATGTACATACTAAAGTTGAAGCTCTGCAGGGATCTGGTTCTCCTGCAGCTCCCTGTTGTCTTTGGTCTTTCTGATGTTACTGTGGGGGAAGTGGTTCACATTCAGAGTAGTTATATTTACTCCGTTACATTTATTTGAGTGACTTTTTGGAAAGAAATTACTTTTACTACGCTGTACTTTTTACTTTTACTTGAGTAATTTTATTATGAAGTATTTCTACTCTTATTTCTGGATTTTCTACCCATGAAAAACAAACTTTTTTAAATCAAAAATTCACCAGACGCAGACACACACCTGCAGTTTGTGTGAAAGTTTAATGAGTTTTTTAAAGAAAGAGAAACTTAGGAAAAATTTTCTTTATCTGATGTTATTTTTTTAATAGCAAAATTGTTGTAATTTTCATCCTTAAAATGCCAAAATTTCCACTTAACTTTATATTTTGGTCCGTCTGATATAAATTTTAAATCTTGAATTGATGATAATATGGTCAGTTACTCAGTACTTTTTACCAAATCTTACCTGAGTAATTTCTTGGATGGCTACTTTTTATTTTACTTGAGTTATTTTATTATAAAGTATTTCTACTCTTACTTTAGTAAAATTTCTGGATTCTCTACTCAGTAAATGATAAGCTTTTTTAAAAAAAAAACAACTAAAAATAAAAGTCACCAGACACACCTGCAGGTTTTATTAAAGTTTCGTAAGTTTTTTATTCATAGAAACTCATTTGGAAAACAAATATTTTGCCTGATTTTGTTATTTTTTGTAACTTATGTGAGTTATAGTCATTTTTGTCCTTATAATGCCAAAATCTCCACTTAACTTTATATTTTGGTTCATTTGATGATGTAATTTGTTAATATTAAATCAATGATAATTTGATCAGTACTTTTCTGTTCTCTTACTTGAGTATTTTCCTGGACGGCTGCTTTATGCTGAAGTAGTTCTACTCTTATTGGAGTATATTTTTTGGGAACTCTGTCCACCTCTTCACTTTGCGCTCACTCTCTCAGCAGTTCAAACCTCTTCACTCTGTCTGTGAGAAGCAGGTCCTTATTTTTTGTCCTTATTTTTTCCTGTTTTGGTCAGGAAGTGAACAGCCCAGATCCAGAGAGAGGTGTCGACAGGATTGTTGGCTATTGTGACTTCCTACAAATCTGTCAGCATTAACAGCCGAGGAGTCTTATGCTGAACTGGTTTGTCTGGTTTAAGCAGCAGAATGGAAATGTGTCTTCCCTGAGGCGGGGAGGGAGAAACTCTCACAGCAGCAGCAGCGTGTTAGCATAAAAGCTGCCTGAGCATGCAACTTCTCCTAACAACTGATACTATCTCAGTTCATTTTTCTGCTTGTGGAGGAATGCAAATCCCAAGCAGAAGAAAGGCAGAACTCTCAAAGGAGGTGAAGGACTATTAGATTTCATGTGATAAGACGTTTCTACCTCCTATAGCAGAGCTTGTGTTATGCTAATGTTGCTATAAGAGAACCCCATCCTATAGGTTTTAAATAAACAAAAATAAAAGTTTTACAGCTACCACTATACACTCTAAAAATAAATTTGGAGCACATTAAATATTTTCTGTTGAAGGGAATCACTTTAAATCAGACTTGATGGCTTAAAATAATGTAGTTATAGTTTATTTTGGTAAAATATAAGCATTATATGATGAGCATTATTTAACTGGAGGTTTTTTTTGGTTGGTTGGTTGGTAGGGAGGGAGGGAGATCTATCTATCTATTGATCGATCGCTCGATCGATAGATAGATGTAAGTGATTCAATATGAGAAAATAAAAGCAAATAAATAAATAAATAAAAAGCAAGCACATGCAAATATGATCTATGAATAATCTCCAAATGAGTGCAGAGAAAATTAAGATTTAAGTTACTCAGTTACCGTTGCATGTAATGTACAATGGCTGCTGGAGAAGGCAAGAGTTTTTTTGTTGACTTACCATCCTGAAACCACTGGCTGCATTGTTGTTGATTGTGCAGGAGGCTCCAATTCTGCTTTTCAAAGATGTACGATTGTATAGTTGCACATCTGTTTGTACAAATTTTCATGTGCAAGTGTAAATGTTAAAATGATTATCTAAGAATGATTTTGTGGACTTCCTGGGGCGCTTTTGAATATTTTTCTGCTGCATAACACGTGTGTTTACATTTAATCCTCCATTTTCTGTCCTCTGAAATGTTACATGTTTTATCCATATGTTGATATTTGTTCCTGTGTTTGAGTCCCAAAATCCTTAGAGGTTGAAACCGTTTTCCAAACTGATTGATGCGCCTGACTTTGTTTCTCATCTGCTCTTAAATATTTTTTAGATCAGATAAAAGAGAGGAAGGAAGTAAAGGAACGAGGAACAAAAACACTCTAATTTCCTTTTTTCCATCCTTAATTCTGACTTAGCTGAGATTTCATACTTTTCAGACTTTTTAATTTTAAGACAGTGTTTGATCCATGTTAGCAAATTGTTGCACCGGTTTTACTGGTTACATTCTAACAGTGTAGATGCAGGAGAATGTGATGTGCCAGTGCGTGTGGTTAAACAATGGCAAGAACAATGACCGCATGAGATTACATCATAGGAAAGCGATGTGAAATATCCCCAAAAAATTTACTTGGAGTTCTCTTACTTTATCAGCTAGAAGGAAAATACTGAAAACAAAAAGACGTGGCTGCAGAGGAGGTTTAAAGTGAGTTAAACGGTGGGGCAAATCTGTTATTTTCCCCAGTATACACAATGTCCTGGTGTTTTGCTTACCCTCCCCCATAGAGCACACAAAAGTCTTTGAGGTGACGTGCTAATTGATGCAAAGTAATGGAGGAGGAGATCTCACAATGGCTGCCCCGCTAAGCTTTACATAAACTTATTTTTCTTCTACGGCAACAAAACCTATCAAAAAGTATGTTCTCTTTTTCTTTTTTGGTAATATTTAGTGGAACCAAACCAGGGAGAAATCCAGGGAAAAGTTTGAAGAACAGGAGGAGGAGGGGAAGTAGAAGTAGGAGATGAAGAAGGGGTTGACCTCCTGTGGGTCTGGGGTCCCCACACCCAGCTGTGGTCGTCACCTCACACTGCAGGATACACACCCACACACACGCGCACACACCCCCACCACGGCAATCGTTGCTCTGTGGGAGTTTGACCTGAGCCAGATGGTCACCACTCTCCACCTTTTATGACTCTCCTTTTTCCTGTCATGTTATCTCACTAAACTAAAATATTTCACACCTAAAAAAAAAAAGAACCAAAAATTCAGAATACACTTTTCAGGGATGGATCCATTTCAAGACAGTCTTTCATTGCAGTGTGAAGGAGGTGAACAACACTAAATCAATTATCTATCAGTTAACATGCTGCTTTTATGGATTGCTGTGATTAACAGAGAGTAAATAAATCAAACATGTCAACTCTAGCAGCCAGGAGCAATGTGGTGACTGACAGGGTTTTTTGCAATTTGCCTAAGTTATATTAAGCGGGGCAGTTTTAACTCGTTTTATCAAAAGTAGGAGAAAAGAAGAGATTACAGTCATCACCATCAGAGGTCGGTAAAGTAGCCAAAAATTATACTTAAGTAAGAAAAGCAATAAAAAAGGTTAAAAGTAGGATTTTAAAAAAATATTCAAATTTAAAAAAAAAGTATTTGGTAAAAATGGATATTCAGGTACTGAGTAACTCATAAAATCTGATTTAATATTTTAAAATGTTGCTATCAGGCAGCCAATATGTAAAGCTGTAAAATAATGTAAATCAAAATCAAATCAAATTTTAATTGATTGCACATTTCAGCAGCAAGGCTTTTCAAAGTTCTTTACAAACACAAAAACACAAAGTCATGCAAACATAGAATCAACAATCAAAACATGACATTAAGTTAAGTTCCATCATTAAATTTGTAATTAATTACGTTTCAAATACAATTCTAAACAGGTGGGTTTTTAGTCGAGATTTAAAGGAACTCAGTGTTTCAGCTGTTTTACAGTTTTCTGGAAGTTTGTTCCAAATTTGTGGTGCATAGATGCTGAATGCTGCTTCTCCTCGTTTGGTTCTGGTTCTGGGGATGCAGAGCAGACCAGAACCGGAAGACCTGAGGGGTCTGGACGGTTGATACTACAGCAGCAGATCTTTAATGTATTGTGGTGCTAAACCGTTCAGTGATTTATAAACTAACAACAGTATTTAAAGTCTATTCTTTGAGCTACAGGGAGCCAGTGTAGGGACTTTAAAACTGATGTTATTTGCTCTATCAACCTGGTTTTAGTGAGAACACGAGCAGCAGCGTTCTGGATCAGCTGCAGCTGTTTGATTGATTTGTTTGACAGACCTGTGAAGACGCTGTTGCAATAATCAATGCGGCTAAAGATAAAAGCATGAATGAGTTTCTCTAGATCTTGTTGAGACATTAATCCTCTAATCCTGGAGATGTTTTTCAGGTGATAAAAGGCCAACTTTGTGACTGTCTTTATGTGGCTCTGAAGGTTCAGGTCAGAGTCCATCACTACTCCCAGGTTTCGGGCCTGATCGCTAGTTTT
>CAEFZY010066844.1:0-71229 GCA_903066815.1 Brachyrhaphis roseni
CATGTGTTAATTCATAGTTTTGATGCCTTCAGTGTGAATCTACAATGTCAATAGTCATGAAAATAAAGGAAACTCATTGAATGAGAAGGTGTGTCCAAACTTTTGGTCTGTACTGTATATATAAGGCTCAGTGCCATCACCAGCCCTCCCTCCCGCTCCTTTGGTGGCGCCACTGCATCCTCTCTGACCGCGCTTCATCTGTCGTACCCTGCCTCCCGCTTTTACCCATCCTAATGATCCTGCATTATAACAGTTCACAGCCTCATCCACCGGAGAGACATTATTTCATATTTTGCAACGTCAAAGTGTCAATCACAAAATCAGCCGCTGTAGACCTAAAAATCACTCGGTTCCTAAGTAGATGATTGACCTTCAGAACAATCAATGCCCGCGGTGGTTTGACAGAAGTGGTCTTCATATCCAGCTGTCTTCTGCACACGCTGATGAATGACTCTCTGAAGAAAAAAAAAAAAGAAAGAAAAAAAAATCACTTTTGGTATCCCACTGCTGGGGCCGGATCAGGCCCCGGGATTTCCCCGACACCCACTGTCTGCCACGGGACGCGTGAAAACTGAGAGCATTTACATTTCAGACTGAAACCTGCCTGACGACGCGCTGTTTTGATGGGGGGTTTATGGGACAGATAGCTTAAAATGTCAGCATGGACGCAGTGATTTATAGAAAGGCGTTAAAGGAGACAGATTTATGTATATGCTCAGTTAAAAAAACACACACAAATCCTTTGCTCCTTTCTGAATGCATCTTGCCACATGTGTTATTCATATCTGAAAGTTAACACATGGGTCCAGCAGGGACTGGGCTCAAAATTGGAACAAGCGGCCGCGCGTTTGCGGTCACCGTGACAGCAATTGAGTAGGGGACCAAACTCCCCGGATTCCCTGGGACCGGGACGGACCTAAACAACGCGTCCTCTTTCTCCTTCCCAGCGCAAAGCCACAGGCGTCGACATGCTCGCCGTCTCTGGCCAGAGAAGGGCGGGAAGAGGCGCGAACGCACACCGCAACACAGCTGCGACCATAATGTGGGTCACGGTCGGAGCCGGCCCAAGGCATTAGCGAACAAAGCTGCTTTATCGACCCTCAAATATCTAGCTCTCCAAACTTACAATATGTTCTTTGATTTATCATGAATGATCATGCTAATTGTAGGATTATTTGCGTTCCATTTAATGTATTCAAGAGCGTTCAAGAACAGTGTTATTGTTATAAAAAAAAAAAAATGTAGTCCTGATTTAAATGTACTACTCTGACTTCTGTAAACTCAAAGTAGCTTCAGGTAAAGTTTGTCACCCACATCACGTCATGGCCAGTTCTGTTTGCTTGACTAATATTTCGTAAAATATGACTCATTCAATATAAAAATAAATAAATAAATCTTCGCTCCAAAATCAGCCCTCCATGTGCACGTGGATCTGGTGACATCATGAAAGGCATGAGGGAAATGTTTAAGTTCTTTTAGCTCAGCCACTTGTACTTTTCAACATGTTGTAATCAGATTTCTCCTTCTGCCCGTGGCGTTGACTCATGTCCTTTAGTCAGCTTCATTCTAGTGTCAGATGTGATGTCATCCAACAAATACGAACAAATAAAAAACTGTCAAAACGTTCCTAAAAAAAAAAAATACATTTAACAAAAATACTGATATGAAAGATTATATGTCATTACACAGCTGTGCTGTACTGCCAAATACGTTTCGGAAAGCATTTTTAATGCTGCTACTTTAATCAAGTCTGCTTCGTGTGTCACGTCTTTATGAGCAGTTTAGCAGTAAACTCTTTAATAAAGTGTGTAAACTTGAATTGGGACCTCAAATCAACCCCCCGCCCCCCAATTGCCATCTTTAGCCCTGGGATCAATCTGACCAGACTGGGATAACCCCCCCCCCCCCCCCACCACCACCTTTAAAACAACCGCGAAAACATCATCGCCGACCCGTGCACAAATGACAGCTTTTCCTCTCCTTTACGCGCGTAAATTATGCGGGGCGCACTAATGCAAATCCACTTACAGCAAGCTTTGATGTGTTTTGTTAAAGCGCGCAGCTACACCGAGGAGAATTAGTGTGGTTTGGTCATAAAGCAAAGCCATGCAGCGCACCCACGGCGGACGGCTGTTTACCATAAGTTTTGCATCATAAATAATGCGCCCCTGGCATTATCTCGCGAGCAAATGGCAAAATTGGCATATGCGTGGCCCCAGGTGCAGGCGCGAGGAGAGGGGCCTTCAGATGGACCCAACGTAGCGTGCGCGAAGACGAGCTGTAAATGACCACAAAGTAAGCAGCGGGGCCTGCACCCCTGAGTCTTCACAGCCTCTCATAGACTAATGGATTTAATTTGGCACGGCTGAAGCTGAGCTGGTCTCACTCAGGGTAGACCACGCTCTAATTAAGGCTGTTCGTTTCACTTGTCGCCTGATTCCGTCGTTTGCATGGGTGGGAGGTGAGAGGGGGGGGGACGGGGGGGGGGGGGGCACTGGGTCCACCTCTATAAATTTTGCCGGCCATTATTTTTCTTAATCCCCGCGCATTATATATTTATCTTGTAGGAGATGATTTTTTGTTTTAAACACGAGTTTCTTAAAACATAGATGTACAATGGGAAAGTTTGAATGAGTTGTCAATATTTATTTATTTATTTATTTATTTGCTTGTTTGTTTTTCTTTTTAAATGTAACCATTCATTTGTGAAATTCTGTTCGGGATTTAAAAAAAAAAAGTTTTTCTTTATGGCTTTCAGATCTGGACATCCCTTTGACAGATTTTCTATATTGCACCGCCTCACTGCTCACTTTCTTTCACCTTTCATATGGTGTTTAATTACACACAACATTCATCTTTTGTTTCCAAAATGTCGAAAGGAAAAAAAAAAAAAAAAAAAGGAAAATAATATAAAATTCTTCTTTTATAGAAGAAGCCATTACGCAACCGGTATATCGATACCGTGATTTATAATTTTACATTAAATAGTTTTGTACGACCACGAAATGCAGAACACAGGCCGGAAATTCTATTACGGTGTGCACCGAGTCATAAACAAAAGGCTCCATATGCAGGAAGCTGCTGTGAGTTTTCTGCTGCATGGTGACAAATAAGAGCAGCGCAGGCCGGCGGCGCGGCGCGGTCCTCCCGTTCCCCCCTCTCGACTTAATACGCGACATTATTAGGTCTGACAGCGCAGTGGTCGGTCTTGAAGGAGAGGATTTGGTCACTGGATGACAGACAGGAAGGCCAGCAATCATGGGCTTCTTTTTTTTTTTTTTATCAGAATGTACTGTTCGATGCCGTTTATCCCTGATGATAGAAAATTGCTCTGTTGCCAGGACGCTGCCGCCGAGATAGAGGGCAGGAGCAACATTTCCATTTTTCAGATTGAAAAGCCATTGAAATGAATTAGTAAAAAAAAAAAAAAAAGACAAAAAAAGGGCAGGAAAATGAGAAAGAATCTCCTGGTAAACAAAAGGGGAGCAAACAAAGATACCATTTTCCCCTTTTGCCAAGAATCCAACCTCCTCATTTCTCTCTCTCTCTCTCTCTCTCTCTCTCTCTCTCTCCCTCTCTCTCTCTCTTCTTCGTTTGTCTCCCCCCCTCCTCCTTGCCTTACTGCAGCAGAATGAAGGTTTTTTACTTCAACAGTTGCAAATCACATGGTTGGCTTCTAATGTAGTCCAAGGCCCGAGCCTACTTCAAAGCCAATCATTTATTTCCCAACCTCCCCGAATAATTAGAGCGCCTTTTCATCTGACACACACAGAGAGAAAGAGGAACAGAGAGAGAGAGAGAGAGAGAGAGAATTAGAGATAGATAGACAGAAAGATAGATAGAGAGAGAAAGGCAGAATTTAGAAAAATAATACTTGACAACAAGGAGCATTAAGCGAACTCATGAAATGTTTAACCATTAAGAGCAAATGCACAGCGACCTGACACAGCAGGGGAAACTAATTGTTTTATTCGCTTTACGTAGTGAGGACCAACATATTGCTAAAGTGTTGGAAATATGAAATATGTCCTAATTCTAAAATATTTACCAAATAAGCTGATAAAACTCACTATGTTTATCACTTCTTTATTTTTTTCTTTCAATAATAATAATAATAATAATAATAATAATAATAATAATAATAATAATAATAACTATTATTATAATTACTATTGATTGCAGTAGTACAAGTAGTAGTAGTATTTCCATTATGTTAAAACGTATTTAACAATACTGTAGTTAGTATTACCATTGCAGTAATAATAATAATAATAATAATAATAATAATAATAATAATAATAATAATAATAATAATAATAATGACGATGGCAAAGTTAAAAAAATACACAGAAAAGACAATTAAAACATTAATTAATCAATAAACTGAGTAATTAATTAATATGACTGAATTCATTAATTATTATTAACTAACACAGCACCTATAATAGTGATGTTCTTTTGAATAATAATAATAATAATAATAATAATAATAATAATAATAATAATAATAATAATAATAATAATAATAATAATAATAATATGAAGTGGAATTAGCCAAAAATAAAAACATGGACACATGAAAATAAAGAAATGATATTTTTAAATGTGGAGGGGTTTTTTTTCTGAAGAAACGAAGAAACCTATATGAAAACAACACTGATGATATCAAGCTTTTAATATGCAAATTTTAACTTTCTACTACCTGCAATAACAATAAAAAAAAAATAAAATCTTAATCATCATCATCACTTCAGATTTTCTGAACCTTTAGCTAGTATTTTTTTTTCTGCATTCCAGCATATCAGCCTCATTTATCAGTGAGTGTTTCTCATCAGCATCTTGCGCCACATGGCCTGCCAGTACCTCCATGCTGGGCACTGGTTACTGTCCAGCAGGTGGTTTTAAAAAAGCGTCTGAGGGCGCCACATACGACATGGAGCCTGATAGATGGAGAAATGTCACCTGAAACCCGGGTTACAGTGAAACCTCCCGGAGAGGAAATGATAAATTGTAGACTACCTCCAAATAGCTGTCACTGAAGCGGCAGTATGATACCATCTATGGCATTGTTACACCGCTGTCATGGACTATGAATGAAAGAGCAGATTTTTTAATAAAAAAAAAAAAAGAAGAACATATGGGCTGCTGTTTCTATGAATAGCATAATATATTCTTTAATATTTTTTAATTTGAGTATAACAGGCCTTTGATGTCTAATCCAAACATTCGCTTGCTGCCTCAGTGGCCTTCAGTTTAGAACAGAATAACTAAATCCACTTTGAAGCACTTAAAATGAAATAATAAAAAAAAACGTATAAAAAACAAAACAAGATTTTTATCTGACCAAAGTGAACAAAGCATGCATCCTCAAGGAGTTGCACAAAGCACTGTGTTGCTCCAACACACACAATCAATGTCCTCACTGGTGGAAATGCTCCGCACACACAAAATAGTCACAACGTTACCCCGCTAAAAAGTGGTAGAGCCTGAAATTTAAGAGCTCAGTGTGAAGTGAAGTGGAAAGAAAGCAAAGAGAAAAGGAGTCGCACCTGGTGAAACGCTGTGTGGAAAAGGGGAGGCTGCCTCGTTCCCAGATGCTGCTGAGGTTCTCATGAGTTTGTGCTTGGCAGGGGTTGGTCAGGTGATACGCAAGTTGCACCTTTGTCTGCTGCTGCTGCACCTTGAGGCACTCCCACCTGTAAGCACAGGCTGAGATCAGGCTAAGATGTGCTCTCAAGCTCAAAGAAATTCTGTTTTTGTCAGGGCCATTTAATGGATCTCTCTGTGGAGAATAACCACGCTAGACAGAGAGAAATAGACATCAGAAATGAGCCGTTCCAACAAAAATATCACTTTAAATCAAAAAACTTCAAGGTAAAATTCCGACTTTAATTTTGTGTAAAAAAATAAAAAAATAAATAAATAAAAGAAAAATAAAAATCACATATTTTAGTCCTGATGCTGGTGGTTTTAATATATTCAGGAATTCAGCTCCGGTTGTTGCTGACTTACAGGATTCTCTTTTTTAATTACACCCCAAAACACAAAACTAAGATGACAAATAAAAAAGAAGAAAAAAGAAGGCAAATTTGTATGGTAACTCTCACAATAAAGTGTTGATATTAAAAGGGTTAACTTTCTTTAAAGTATTCAGACTCAAGTAGTTTTGTTCTTGCGGTGAAATTTGCGACCACATCAATATGACTTAAGTCTCTTTCCCAAACAGTAAAAAGTAAGTTTCGACAAGAGTCAGTGATCTGGACACTAAGGAGATTCATATCCAACCTCATAATATTATAGTTATTAATTTGTTGCCTGCAGACACCTTTCATTCAGCACCAAACTGTTGGATCACAATCTTTGAAGAGACTCTCTCTCTCTCTCTCTCTCTTTTTTTTAAAAATTTTTTTTTAGATTGTTGTCCATTTCGGTGAAGCGAAAGTAGCCAGTTATTGTCATCACTGCCCTTGAAAATGCATTATACCTCATCTGAGGACCCTCTCAATCAAAGAGGATGAATGGCCGTTTAACAGACGACCCCTAACCTTAATCCACCGCGAGAGTCAGAACCATCAGGGAGAAACATTTGGCTTCATGTTGCAAACTTTCTTGCTGCTGACAAACCGTGTCGGGCGACATTACAGCAGATTGCTGCAAGGTTCAAAATTCTTCAAGTCAGCTTGATACTTTTTCATCTGACGTAGGAAGAAAAATCGTAATTTCTTTTTGTTTGTTTTTGGTTATTTCCTGGCAGCATAGACAAACCCTATGGTGGGTCTGGTTACCATACAGTATCAGGGGCAGATTTGTTATGAAATAGGGGCAAATGTGGTGATCCCCATTTGATTCAATGATATGTTATTTTTTGTGAATAATATTGAAAAGATTGGTTATATTTCTTGCTCAATTGTTCCTGTTAAGGAAATTCTACTTAGTTTAGATGCTATCTTAGATAGTAAAATTGAAACAGAAATCTGTCTGGATGAATAATTGTTCATTGACGCTCACATCAATCATTTGTTGGATTTGTTTTTATTTCATTTCAACAGCATTTTTCCTTTGCAACCAGAAATAAATGCGTGTAATCCTTCTTCTCTTGTTAAATTCATGGCCTGATTTGAAAAGACTTGACTTCTCTGCATTACACTTTGTAATGAACGCAGGCTCTCTCTCATATCTCTGACTCTTTGGAATGGATCTGTTGCTGTTTGCTGTATGTTGGGTAATTGCCTATTTATATTTCATGCCTTTCATTATCTCATTCTGGTCTTTATGATAATAAGTCCGATTCAGAAATGCTGTCAAATTTTCTCATGCATCTTTGGAACTAGATTCGAAATGTCATCAGCCTGCACACCTTTCTCTTTCTCTCTCTCTCTCTCTTTCTCTCTCGATATTTTTTAATCTTCTATAAACGGCTCTGAATGAAAGGTGTTTCCAAATGTTTAGCAACAGCCTATTTTGTCTTTTCAGTATTATTACTGTAATTGCTTTGTTTCTATCTTTTTTTTGTGTGTGAAACAGTTTTAGTTCATGTTCACGCCTCTATCTTAATCAGGACTCGTTGCAACATCTCAATAGGACGTCCCAGGATAAATAAGGGCATTATTATTATTATTATTGTTAAAATGCCTAAAACATCGATGGGGTAGACTTTTAATTTCATCGAAATTACGTTTGTCACTTTTTGCATGTGAATGCAATCAACAAACGAAGGATTAATTGAACTTTTTTTTGTGTGAAAACAGAAATGATTGCGCGTACTTTGATTAATTCTCTCTCTTTTTGTCTCCCTTTTTCCCCTTTCTATTGACTCTCCCTGGCTTTTTCATCACTTTCCCCCCCAACTCCGAGTCTGCGTCCAGCTTCGGGTCTCCATCCTGTTCCCTCTTCTCCATCTCCCTCTTCATATCCACTCCACATCAACTCTAACCCCCACCTCCCATACCTCTCGCCATTTTTTTCCCTTCCTTCCCTCGCCCCTTTCTCACCCCCCATAGGTACGCCTCCATCCACTCTTGGCAGCCACATCTCTTCCGAACTGCCCCCCTCCTCCTCCGCCTGCCTGGCTCGCCCACCCCTCTTCCTGGTTGGTTTCCACAGCTGTGGTGAGTGAGGGGCAGATGACCGGAGAATTGGCCCCTGGGAGAGCGCTGAGCCATCCTGGTGCTATTAGGCTCGTGGCTAATAATAGGTGTTTCAGACCAGGGGAAGATCAATCAGGGGGAATCATGGGGAATGTTCAGAGCAGCGCTTTTTACACATCGGCCCAGATGGATGAAATTACACTTGTCAGTTTTTAGTTGCATTACTCCCAAATTGGTTGTCTACTCTTTTTTTTTTCTCTTCCTCCCTCCCTCACTCTCCCTCTTCTGTCCTTTCTCTCTCTTTGCCCCCCCATTCATGTGTCAGTGGCCTGCTAAAAGGATTCGCCGGTGAAATCCCTGTCATTTTTGTCTTTTGCCTGTTTAGCCCTCAGCCGGCAACAACTCCATCGCCTTGCACGTATGCACTTAGAAAACATCAACTCACGTCTTAGGGGCTCGGCCAATTTCCATGTTAAAGCCAGAGTCTGCCGCTGACATTCCGTGTGCGTTCTGCATGCATAATAAAGCCATTTGATGTTGTCACTGTCAAACACCCAGAGGACAATCACAGAAAGTAGCAGATGAAGAGAAAAATTGATTTGCGCCAATGTTAACAGTTTCTTAAACAAGGAGTTGCTTCATGTCTTGATAAATATAGGATTCAAAGTGAGGCGAGGCATTTACGCTGATGATGGACTTTCATTTGAGGTGCACAAAAAAAGTTTCAAACCAATTGTAAACATTGTTTATTTAGAGTCTAAAACCAGCAGCAGAATGCACATTTACACTCAAATGCTTATCGTGAAATTTATTACAAATTTTCATATATTTTGCATTGGGCCACCTGATGAAATGTTATATTGCAATTTTCCTTTCTTGTAACTCTGTTCTTTCTAATATCTTTTTAATATGTTGTCTTCTAACTTGCAATGGATGGCCTTGACCTGACTAATTCCTCTTGCTATTTAACAACATTTAGCAGCTATTTGCAATTGTTTTTACATGGTTTGTCCTTCCCCACTGTAATTATCTTTGATACATTTAGAAATGTCTCTTGAGTAATATGAGAAAGTCCACAAAATATTGTTTCGTCTACATTCAGCACTGTTGTTTTAGAATGGGAGATACCTGAGGAAAACAAACAAAAAGGTTTGTGAGAGTGAAATGAAGCTTTACAGTCATGAAACCGTTCCAATGTTAATGTTTACAAAAAAACCCTCCTGCACTTAAAGGAAATTGATCTTTGAGTCAAATGCATAAATCATGTTTTAAGTGCGCAGAAATAATCCGTGTTGTAATGGTGTAATTAAAGCTGCAATTTGCAAATGAAACATTCAGACTGCATCTCACTGCTTGAAACAAAATAAAATGAACTTTTAATCATACACTGCTGTCGTTTATTTATTTTTTTTTATATTAATCACCTCAATTTGCCATGGCAATTATAAAAGGCTGAATCCAAAATAAGCCCCTCGGCGTAACTGAGGACTAAACTAATGTAGGAACAGCTTTGTGCTTAGATGTATGTACTCTTTTAAATGCGTTGCCACAAAACTAGGATTCTGTTTTACCTGCAAAAGTGGAGCCATAGGTGTGGTAATCAAAAGCCCAGAGCATTTTACGTAATTGGGCCGCAAGCTCGTAGTGAGGTGAGAGGTGTTAGTGCAACGCCAGCCGCACAGCGTATCATCGAAACCTACAAGCAACCCGGTGTGTTAGATGTTATCGAGCACGGCGTGCCTGTCGAAAAGGTGACAACGAAAGGCTGAGAGGGATCATTTTGAGGCAGCCACACAACAGCTATTTGTGTCACTGGTTTCCCGTCCTAACTAGGCGCTGACAGCATGAAATCTTTAGCATTTTGCAAAGCTTTCCTTTCAACTTGTCCACACATTTGCTGTTTTATTTTCGATGTGGCTACCAGCTAAGGCTTTGGCACCAAGACGTATAAAGACATTGAACTACTTGCTTGTGTCAAACAATACCTTGCAATAAAAGCCCCTATGACAATCAGAACATTACACTGGCAAAACAAACTGTTTGAATTTAACCAATAAAACTGGCTTAAGAATCTACATTTCCCTTTCTAGGGGGATTTTGATCAGTATTTACGTAAGTTTCACCGACAGGACACACTGAAATAACGTTTTTACTCATTTGATTTGTCTTGTCATATTAAAAAGATTTAAAAATTACAGTAGCAGGTAAGGTAACTTGCATTACCTCTGCTGCTAAGCTAGTTGAGCTCCGGCATTTAAAATGTATCCTTCCCTGGCAACGTCAATGATTAGAAGTAAAATGGCTATCATGTTTGACCTTACTGTCTGCAATGGCTAAAGCTGAACGCTAACGTTTTCAACCTATTTTAACGAGATTATTTGAAAAACTTTGTCCAGACAGCTACATCTGCTGTTTAATGACAATGATCGTTTCTGGGATAAGAAACTCGGTTTGATATCAGGTTTACTAAGCCAGCAAAAAGCTAGATTTAAAATGTTTACATTTATTTTCACAAGGTTAAGCTTTTTCATGACAACCACAGCTAAAATGAATTGCTCTTTGGTGGCTACTGCCTCTTTATAACGAAAGTAAGCCTGCTAGCAGGTTTGACTTTAGCATTAGCAGTGTTGCTATGAGCTAATTAGCGCCGGGTGCAAAACTACGTTCTTCTTCTAAATTCCTGTGTTTTCGTTACACACTAACAGATGAGAATAAAGTCAGTCTGTACCAGCATAATCAGCGAAATTATAATCAAAGTGTTCCAAAATACAATCTCTAATTTAGATTTTAACCAATATTGAACGTTACATTTTAAAAACTAACATGCTTCATTAGAAGTTCGATCATTTTAATGGGTAATATTTGATGCCCTGCGAAATTCTTTTATACAGTGCACAACATGACAGCCACAATAGGAGATGTTAAAGAAGCTGAACTCAAAAGCTCACTAGGAAGACATTTCCACCCTTCCCCTCTGGAAATCAATGCAACCCTCCAGATGTTGGGGTCCTCTTGGTCCACGGCGCAGCCCAGAGCAGAGATGTTCCTGAGTGTCTGATTGCACAAGGAGACGACTGGAAACAGAAAGCCTTCTTTGACTGAAAGCCCGGTGACCATGGGGGAGGGAACTGAGGCCTCTGTGTGTGTGCGTGCGTGCGTGTGTGTGAGAGAGAGAGTCTCCTTAGCAACAGGAAGAAAATTATTGACATCCTGACTTCACAGCAAAACTCGTCTCAGGGCTTCTGCTGGATATTCACATGAGGCAAGAATGAGAGAGAAAAAAAAATGTTCAAAAGCTGACATAAAGAGAAACACTCCCTGCTTGTCTTCTATTTATATTGAAATGAGTTTTCCACTCTCCTCTGCTTGTGTGTGGTGAATACAGAGAGTCCTAATGTATGTATTTTGCTCATTTTACTGTGTCTGGCATTTCCGCGCCTCTCCTCTCTGACTCTGTGTTTGCCTCCCGCTGTGGTAAACACAACACGGCCTATGATAGCACATGCATTTCAGAGAGCTGAAAACACTGACGAGGAGCCGAAACATCCCTCCCCACCCCTCCACCGCCGGCACCCCCTTCTCTCCCTCTGCCTCCGTCAGTCCTCTCCCTCACTTCCAGCCAAGGTATTCAGCTTCCATGATTGCAAACATGCATAATGACAGCATCTCCCGGGGGCCAGCGGAGATACCCCATTGATGCTCAGAGACTCTATCCTGTCGTCACATGGCAGGAAATTTGTCAGCAGTGCGAGCCGGAGCCTGGAGAGCTTTGGCAAGGGAAAACCAGAAGCCAGGCTGTCTTTTTTTTTTTTTTTTACTATTATTATTATTATTATTAATTTTTTTTTTGTTAATAAAAATGAAGTGCAAATTATGCTCAGGCTTATTGGAACAGCTCGCTGCTTCCTCCCATTACGAGGCCAGGGCGAGTGCCATGGAAGCATAAGCGTGAATACATTATAAAGTAATGAGGAAACATCCAGGAGAGGGTCATGGGGGGCGTCAAGCGGCTCCAGGGGCCTTCCGAAGAGCTTTCAGCGTGCTCCGCCATGGATTAGTCATTCATGTTTGAAGAGCAGGCGAGAGGTGCAGTTCAACAATGTTAGACATAGCAACAGTTGCTAAGAGTCGCAACGAGCAAAGCGCATTCAGGGAGTACGGCGGTGGCTAGCCAGGAATATAGGTGATAGGGATAAAGCAATTGTGTGTATCAACGCCGATGAGGGTGACATTTCCATGCTGCACAATGTTTTTGAAACAGGGCTCGAAATCTTGGAAGAGCAAAGACGATAAGCCAGTCAAACCAAATCAGGAACAGAGAAAAGTCATACACTTGGGATAGCTGATCTTTCTGTGACAAGTTAGCCAAATCCCATTGTCCACTCCAACTTCACAAAAGAAGCAGTTGTCCTGTCAGTTGTCATCAGTTTCTTGAATATCAGCGGATGCCACATCAGCAGGTCTCTGGATGTTTGACTACTAAGAATTCAGCATTTTTCTTTTTTTATTCTCGCAAATGGTGAACAACAATATTTCCAGAGGTAATACCTCAGAATACATCAAACATTGCAGTGGTGTTTTGTTTTTTGTTGTGACAGCAAAATACCACTTGCCTTTCAACTTGAAATACAATTATATTTTCCCTTTCCTAAAGAAAAGGACTGACCAATGAAGTCTTACCAGTCCACCTGAGAGAAGTCAAGTGAAGCTGATCCCACCATCTTCTTTAAACTAAACAAGATTGGTATCGAAAAATTTGTGCTGGTTTGTGCAGCAGCGATTTTTGATTGTGCCGTCAAAATGTTTCTAGAGGTCATCAAAGGTCAACCAGTCCCACCCCACATTTACAAATCAAATTTGGTGTCAGTCGACTCTGATGCTAAAGTCTTAGCTGCACGATATGAATTTAAATAAGTTTGGCTTCATTTGTTAACGTGGATGAGGTAGAAGGTTGGAGGGGAGCAGTGGGGCTTGATCTCTGGTGACCTCTGGAAGCTTCTTTCCTTAAATCTTAAAAATGACAATGGCACAAATTGAAGTTTTCACTGCACAAACCAACACAAAAGTAGCACAGTTGTTTGACAATTAGCTATTTTTTAAGTGCTTTCATGCTGCATCCGAGCAACAGAGATCCACTGCTCCAGAAAGATGTTAGCTGCTAACTTTATGATTAGAGTAAACTCATCACAATGAAGATAACAAAAAAACAGCATTCTTAAAAAAAAAAGCAATGTTTACTGAAGTGTGAACTTTCAGCTAGAAATACTCAATTTCATTATCCAGCGGATATAGGGGAGAAAGCTGTGATGTAGTTGTTTCTGCAAGGTCATCTCCAAACTATGCTAATGGCTCTGGTTTCCAGCCGGTGTTCCAAGCACACCATAATATAACTTGGGTTCTCACTCGGCCTGCCAGTTGTGTCTGTGGCATTCAGCAACATAGCTGCCAAATAATTTGCCCTTCGCATATTTCTTCTCCTTCGCTTTTTTGTGACACTTGGAAGTTTCAAATTGTCAAACAAATTTAAAGCAAAGATGAATTGAGCAAATACAACAAAAAAGCAGTTTTCAAATGACAGTTTTACTTGTTAAAGGAAAAAGCTATCCTAACAAACCTGGCCGCATGGGAATGAATAATTACCCTCTTTATAGAAGTAACAACCGTCTTCAAGCAATTCTGATCCCTTATAATCTGACTTTTGCATCACTGTGGAGGAATTTTTGCCCACTCCTTCTGAGAGCGTTACATTTTAATTCAGCAATTTTGGAAGGTTTTTGATTTCTTGCAGTCATACCCCATCATCTCAATTAAATTTAAGTTCAGGATTAGAATATGCCACTCTGAAACTTTCACTTTGTTTCGCTACTGTTGATTTTTTTAAACAAGTCAGAGGCGGACTTCACCTTCTAAAGGTGTAATTATTAAAATTAATTTCCTGCTGAATTACAAAACATGACTTTTGGGGGAAAGAGACTGATCTGACTGGTCTGTGTTCTTTTTGGTCAACAGTGGTTTTGGTCAACAGTGGTTTTCAGTCGAAACCACCATTAAATCTCTTGCCACTACTAAATCCTTAATAGTAGCAAGAGAGGTCTGTAATGCTAGATGTTGTTTTGGGCTTTTTTGTGACCTACCAGATGAGTAGGTCACAAAAGCCTGAAGTGAGAGCTTGAAGTGATTCTTGGGAAGGTTCGCCAGTGTTTCCTATTTTCTTATTTTGTGAATTATGGCTCTCACTGTAGTTGGTTGAGAAATGGATTTTCACTTAGGGCTAGATTGATTTGGATAGCTTTCCCCCCCTTACTCAATGTAATCCTTACTTTAAAATCACTTTTTGAATTTACTCATCCTATCTTTGTCTGATATTGAAACGTAAAACTAAAACAGAAGAAATCCTTTTTTTCTGCAGTTGCTACACTTTATGCTACAACTGAGAATCAACGGACAGGTATCTCTTCACAACCTGGAATCCCGAATTGTGACGTTACCATTTATATCCAGAACACGGTCATGGATGCAGTAACTAAAATCCCCAACATCACTCGGCTCGCCAGCAAATCACAATGGAGGGGAATTCATACTCAGCTCACAGCAAACGTGTGAAAGAAAACGTCGATGTGAATTAACTGGGAAAGTCTCCGCTGAGTGCCCTGCGCCGCTGTATATAGACTTCCTCTCTGCCAATCACACATCACACAAACAAGTCCAACGCTGTACGTTCCCCTCGGGTGGGATGGGTGGGTGGTAACTGGTTTGAGCCCAGTGCTTTAGAGCCACTTTCAGTTCCTCCACAGTGAAAACGCCCTCCCATTGGCATTCAGTCACTGATGAGCTCGCAATGGAGTCGCCTGATGGAACGCCATGGCAACGGCCGACACCTGGCAAGAGTTCATCCCACCTCCTCTCTCGTTCTTTCTCTCTCTCCTCCATCATCCCCCACTTTTCCCTCCCACTTCACCCCCCACCTCCTCTTACTCCCATCCCCAGATGCTGGAACATATTTCCCTCAGACTGACTGAAAGCCTCTGTGAACAAATAATGGGTCCATGCCAGTCTAAATAAAGTGTGGTTTATGAGTTGTGGTCAGAAATGTCTCCCCCTGCCCCCTTTTCCAGCCATTCCCCTTTCTCTCTCTTATATGCTCAGTTTTTTAATGTTCAACACAAAAACAGTTGCCAACATTTTCTCCCCTCTTTTTTTTCAGACTATAAGTCTGTTTTGTGATTACACAAAGCGTTTTTTTTTTCTTCCTTTTTTCACACAGAGCCACATAGTTGAATCAAGCAGAGCTGCTCCACACCAGTTGTCTGCAAACCCGTTTTGCAGAATGGAACAAGACTCTCAAGCCAAAACAAACCGACCTGCGTCTTTGCCGTTTTTCAGCTAGGGCTTTTAAAGACGATGTCTTCGACCTTGGTGCTGAGCAAATCACATGTTGCGAGCCTCAACTCTGCTTTGTTATTCATTAATCAAATTAATTAAGACTGGAGGGAGTTTGCGAGATCCTTGCAGCAAACGGAGAGGCTGCATAAATGTGCAGGTAAGCCGCTGTCTGATGGAAACCCCACAAGTTTTAATCACATAAACCAAACGTGCTGATGATGGAGAGTCCTGCAGAGTCTTTTCAGAGTTCTGTGAAACAAAATGTTATTGAATTATTTGCTATGTTAATTGAGGAGTCCAATTATAGTGACTCCTAAAACTGACCTGAGAAGACTGGTTCATTTTTACAGCTTTCTGAACTGAAAACGTGTTAAGACTTAACTGGATCAGTTAAGTCTTAACACTTAACACAGTTAGATGAAAAATGAACACTTTCATCTTCAGTCAGTAAGGAAGTGAAATAGTTGAAGACAATTAGAAAGCTCAAGGAACGTGTGTGTTAAAGTATTTCCAAAGATGAATGCGTAGGAAACTATTAAATGTTTGAAACTGTCCCAAGTGAAAAAAAAGAAAGTTGCTATTAAGCTTTTCCTTAACCTTCTATGATGTTTGGCAGACTAACATCACTGCTTTTTCTTCAAGTTGGCAACAAAGCGCTGGGTGGCTCAGTTGTTGAAGCGCTTGCATCACGCGTGAAGGCTGTGGACCTTGATGCGACTGATTCTGGGCTCATGCATCCAAGGAAGAAGCTACTTCATTGATGGTTTTCAGAAAAGAGAAATACTTTCCCGTAAAATGTTTGTAGAGTGGGATTTATTTTTGACAACTGAGGTATATCTTGTAAAAGCTTAATTGATTAACAGAGCAAATAAAAATGCAAAAAAGGAGGAAAATGTCTGAAATCAAGATTATTCACATTTTATAAGCAATAATGTCGTGACACTTAGGCATATTTGGGAAGAAAGGCATGAGACAGTTTGAGATACTCATATGAATACCTCCAATAAAAATACTCATTATTCCCGCTGCTGACAAAATATAAGAGAATTTCTTTTCAGTTTTATTTATGTAGTGCCAATTCATAACAAATGTCATCTCAAGGCACTCTACAAAAAAATATATGATTCAATCATACTGTATATACATTCCTATTCATCCTAGTAATCAAACATTGCAGTAAGATATTGACTATTATTATTTGTAATAATAATTGCAACTACAACATGCATTTATTAATATTTGGGTTCTGATATTTAGACATAACCTCAACAAGAGTGATCCTTGGGATTTTTTTTTTTTCCAGCAACAACTAATATTTCCAAACAGCAACAAATGTCTTTCATTTAGGTGAGGGAAAAGTGTGCAATCACTCATGGTAATGGGGAAACTTGGATAAGACTTTCTCTGGAATCTCACTTAAAATAATACTTTAACCAAAGGAGCACTGTGACAGAAATTGTAGAAGATTTTAAAGTCTAATTTGTTCAGAATCCTTGTATACTGACACCAGAACCCAGCCATGGCAAGGTTTTTTACAATACAGAAAGAAAAAAGTGATTTTTGGATAAAACGTTGTCCTTGTAACAATCTTAAAACCCTTGATATAAATGTTTCAAATCATTCAGCAAAAACTGCTTGGAGTCATTGCAAATTTCTCACATTCATGTGCTCCATATTTGTTGAAGGGCAACAAACAAATGTGTTAATTCATTTCCTTTTGTATTTATGATTTTATTCTCAAATATTTCACAACAACAACAAAAACAGAGAAGCAAATACCTGTTGTTCTATGATGCGATCAACCTGATCTAAACAGACAGAACATATAGAAAATATAGAAAATTAGCACCACTGGGGATGTCAAAAATTCTCTCCTGATGTTGGTAAGTTGGGGTAACTATTCCAAGAGGAAATATAGATAGTTTTAGTTAATTTAAAGAGAATTGAGGAAAATCTTCTTTGAAAATATAGATTTTTTATTTTTTTTTATAAACTTGGATGAAAAGACTGATTTAGCCAAACACACCTATGATGGAGGAGGGGTTTGGCTGATGGCATCAATCAGCACACCTTTGTGCAAGAGATTAATAATTTCAGACGTGTACAGTGTTTACCACAATCTTTTCACTTTTCTGCTTTGCTCTGCTGATTATGTTGCACATTCATTTATGAATTCGCAATCAAGACAAGTCTTAGAAACTTAATGCTCAGTGGTCATGACACATCAGAGAAACACCAAAAACCTTGGTCTCGGTTCGGCTGTCCTACGGATGTCCAGGCTGCTCAGATAGCCACAAGGCTCAAGTCTGCTGGTGTAAAACAAACGGTTGATGTTTTAAGGAGTGTGACAAGATTGATTTTTCTCTTTAAATTAACATGTCTGTCATCATATATTGTGTTTTCCATTTCACTAACTTCCTATTACTTTTGGTGCTTGCCTTGTATTTTTTTCTAAACTATTTCTCCAGTCAGGCGAGTCACCATCACAAGATTATTAATGCTAAATTGCCAAAGCTATAGGAGGTGTAGAATAAAAGCGGAAGAGAAAATGGCAAGAAGCATTGAATGGTGGCTCGAAAACTCAGACGTAGTTGTGAATTTTAAATAGTGTAGCGGAGCTATTTTTAATTTCGTTGCGGGGTCATGCTGCTCTAAACATAATCACATTTTTGCATGCGCAAGGGGAAAATTACTTATTTCTAAGTCAATTAAAATAACTCTGTGCTGATCACTGCATGGTCTATGAAACAAGAAAAACCTCGCAGGGACACTTAGCAGAGCAAACCGCCCAACTTAAACTTTGCAGAAACTGTTACATTAGTGTAAAAAGGCAGCAGAAAATGTATTCTGTTTTAAATCTCAGAAATGCATTTTATTTTCTTTATAATGTCATGTGTCTTAGGTTAATTTATATAAACATAAACAGGAGAACAATTCTGTGCTTCTGTGTGCTTCAGAGGATCTGGACAGAGTTCATAAAGACATCATGCAAAAACCCAAAAAGGTAGCTGGGTCTAACAAAATAACATACAGTTTATATTAGTCAAATCACAACATTCAGTTAACATTAAACACATGTAATGAACCTTATCTTTGAGCTATTGGCTGGGATATTTAAAACCCTGCTAAACTATGCCCTGTCAAATGAACCATTTATAAACAAATTTCTGCTCTAGATTTTCAGGAAGACCCAAATTTTTAAGTTTAGCGTTAGACACCTTGCTGGCTTTTAGCCAACAACTAGCAAGCTGATTGTTGCTCCTCCTTTACTGCACCATTTGGAGCTAATTTTCTTGTTAGGTTACTCCCTTGGCCAGTAAACCTGCTTCTGATTTAAGGGGCACTATTTATAGCTTTAAACTTACAGATTTTGACCAGAGGGGACTAGAATAATATTACATAATATTTCATTTGTCACTATGTTTTTTGAACATAAGAACTGCAGTTGTATACTCAGTGATAAATTAATAGAATAATAAAACATGTTCTAAATATCTGTTGCTAAAGTCTCAATCCTTGGCCAATGATCAGTCCATAGGGTGCTGCAAATGGTTGAGTGTGTCTCCAGGGGGGTCAGCGAGGCGTGGAAGGTGGACAGATGGATTTCACAGGTAGGAAAAAGCTCTTCGTTAGCCGTGTGGCTATGCACTACTAATACCGTTTGTTGTAGCTTTCTGCACATTTGTAGCATAAAACATATTCAACAACACATAACCTGGGCTGCCACAGACTTTTTGGACATGTTGAAAAATTCCACCACATGAGCTCCATGGCTTCCCCAGGCAATGCACACCACAAATGTTACAGAATTAACAAAACTGCAAGTACTCCAGATTATGGACACACTTCCAAAAACTGTGGAGCTCTACATCTTTTGCCATGTTTATATGAAAATAAGTTTTCATCTTATTTTTCTGACTTGGTTTTTGGAAATTCTGACTTCCTAGCACAAACTGCGTACACTACAGCCTCGCAATTGTAGATACAGATATTGTAGAAGGTGTTTATCAAGTGTCTATTAATGGAGCTGTCTTTGTGGGAACAGATATTACGTAGTGCATCTTCTATGTAATTTGGACAATCACTGTGTCTGTTCAGAGGGAAGATTAGTACAGCACAGAGAAAAAAAAAACACAACAACTTTGTTTTACAATGACGAACAAGTTGGCTGAACTGGATGGGAAAGAAACCATAACCAAAATAAGAAATAACAATCTTTATGTGTCAAGTAACAACTTTATTGTACTAACGAAAAGTACTTTTCATTGCAATGTCTTGATATCTTACCCACGGTTTTGTTTAAGAAAGTCATGCCCATCCTAGCCTCTGATCTTATTCGAATAGTAAACTCATCCGTCCTATCAGGTGTTTGCCTCCGGGCTTTAAAAACAGCACTTATCAAACCACTACTAAAAAAAGAACAATCTGGACATCTTGTTATTGGAAAATTACAGGCTAATCTCCAATCTTCCATTCATTTGCAAGGTTATTGGAAAAGCTGAGGTTCAACGGTTGAATAGCTTCTTAACGATGACCGACCACTTTGATGTCTTCTGGTCTGATTTCCGTGATCAGCATAGAACAACACAAAGCATTCACTGACATTCATATAAATGCAGACTGTCTAAGAACCAGACTACTGGGATTATTAAAGCGACTGGAGCACTGGGTCGAAATCTCTGGTACAACACTTGGCTGGTTCAAGTCTTTGGTTCAAGAACAGGGACTTCTTTGTGTCAATAGGTAACTTTTTATCAGCCCAGACAAAAATCACATGCAGGGTACACAACTCATGTTCTCACTAAAAACCAGGAAGATATTACCCGTGTTCTAAAGTCCTTCCACTGGTTCCCTGTAGGTCAGAGAATGGTCTTTCAAATACTTTTATATGCTTATAAAATATCACTCTTTCAACCCTCCACACCAGTTGTCTGCTTCGAATCTACTTTGCCTCCCCAGAATCAGAACCAATATGTAGAAACAGCATTCAGCTTCTATATGATTCTCTAATTTGGAATAAACTTCCAGAAAACTCAAAAAATGCTGAAACGCAGAGTTCCTTTAAATCAGGACTAAAAACCCATTTGTTTAAAGTTGGCTTTATTTATTTGCAACTAGAACAGTGTTTCCCAACTGTGGTCCTAAAGGGACAGTGCAGCGCATGTTTTAGATGTTTCCCAACTTTGAAACACCTGATTTAGATTATTGCAGTGCAGTAAAAGCCTCATCAGCCACCAGTTAAAGTCAGGTGTGCTGGAACAGAAAAAAAAAACAAAAAACATCTGAATGATTGAAAAACATTGAACTGGAACTTTATATGTTTTGCCTTCATTTCTCTACAAAGGTCTCCAGATATCCAATTTATGCATTTATCTTTCAGAGAATTCTGAAAGATTTAAACTTTGCTGACCGTGAGAGAACACAGCAGACATTTTCTGTTTTACAAAATGCGTAAATGTCTGCATAGACAGGGCCTCAGATTAACAGTGCACTTACAAACTGAGATCAACTGTTACCTGTCTGAAATTAAAATGGAATATATGCTTTCAACACACATTCAGTATCCATCAACACCTACAGAGTGAAACTGGCTTTCATCACAATAAAGGTTACTGTAACAGCAATTCACACTGCCTCTGAGATTTATTAGCTTTCACTGCGAACTTTAAAAGGGCTTCAACACAACCAGCTAAAAACGTGCCAGATAAATTATTACACGGTAACATGTGCGTCTGGTGAGTTACTGTGTTGCTCCCGTGGTATATAAAAAGTCATTTCCAGCAATTAGAGCAAAACAAGCACAACTCTGTCCAGTTGATTATGATAAATAAATAGCATAAGGGGAAGGATATATCTTCTGCGAGAGCATATAAGGAGCAGAACTTATAATGGGTTTACGTACAAAAAAATCCATTAATCTACGAACTCCAGAGTCACATTGAATGGTTGCAGAATATATATTTTTTGTCATACAAAATTATTTTTACAGCTCTGACATGCACTTATTACAAATGCAGCCTAATAAATATGGCCTTAATTTTATGCTTGTGTTGAGCTACTCTTAATTAACCAGGCTTTGCACTCACTCCTCAATGACATACGTTTAAACGGAAGCCAAAAATAACACCGCAGAGGAGGAAAGTTGCTGGTGTTTTCTTGTCCAAGTTGCATGCCCATGAATCACTGGGCTACGAGACTTGTTTTGTCTTTTTACTATATTGGCATTTTTGAAAAAAAAAAATAAAAAATAAAAAAAAAATGTTCCATGAGCCACACTATTTTATTTTCTGACATAGTGTGGCTGTGTATTTGCCTTATGAGTCTCTCTACTCAGATTAATTCAGACCAAAGCCCCAAACAATGAGAACATCCAAAATGCCAGGAGGAGGAGAAGACTGCTAAATAATAATTGATACTGACTGAAAGAGATTGATGAGGAGTTGAATGAAACACATATACATTTTCTTTAGTTCCCTGGCCATTCTGCTCTAATGAGGTTTGACACCAGAGGATGTAAACACTGAGGGCATTGCTTGGTAAAAATGTAGCAATGGAGGGCATGGAAGAACCAATCCAAAACATGGAGAAAGTAAAGAGTCCTGTCTTGGATTATCTATTTTATTTATAACAGAAATCTTTTATATGTATAATATAATTAAATGCCCCCATTGTGTGACACTAAATGATATTTCAATTGTGTTCATATGTTTAGGGTAAACTTATTTTCAACATAATGTCTTGGCACCTCCTGTCATTGCATGAGAAACAGATCGTTGGCGTTCTTTCCACACAAGACTTTAAAAAGTCTTTCCACTTGTCAATTTTAATAGTTCCCAGCAAACACAACATAGCTTCTTTAAAAGCCGTTGTGCACATTAAAACACTGGAGACGTTGCAAAGCGTTGTAACTATGCCATGCCTCTATGTGGCACTGTGCCACCAGAGGTCAAAGGCAAAAACAGAGAAGAAGGTGTGGAGAGCCACACCTGCAGTCACTGTGGGGTGTTTTTTTTCTCAATTGTTCTGTTTTTAAGTAGTTTATAGTGAGAAGCCCAGTTTCTATTCTTGTCCAATGTGTTTGTTTTCACTTTTTTTTAAGTGAAGTTCATTCTTCAAAAAAAAAAGAAGTTTCCACTTCAGAAACTGTGTTTTTCATTGATGTATTTCTACTTATATGCTGTTTCTGGATCTATATTCACAATATAAGCATTGACATGCTACTCAGCATCTATAATAGCTAAACCCAGATGAATACAGCCCAATATTTATATAGTTTTTCCCTCCAAACAAACATGCTTCATTTAGATGGACATTCATTTCATTACTGCCTCTTAGGAGGTGACAATGAATTAGATTTCTACTTGTCTTAGAGAGATAAATGATCCAAATGGTGAGAACAGAAGATCACCCAACATTCTCATTCCTAAAAGCAAGCCTTGTTGCTTTATTTCTTCTGCTCACAATCAGACCCTTTCTCTTTCTGCTGTTTGGTGCCACCCTTTCAATTTGAGTGTTACTGTAAAAAAATCTGGGCTACAAGCCCATGGAGAGAACCAGCAGAACCCTGTGGGCAAGTACAGATTGTGAAATTTTATGTCACACAGGCCTTGTGGTTGAGAGGACAGTAGAGAGGACTGCGAGATGTGAAGTCCTAACGTTTTCACGGTGGATCTATGACATCACAGGATTCGTTTATTTGTTTCCATAGCATATTGCCTAGAGGCTCATAAAATGTTAATTCTGTGTGGACTCAAGAGCGAAACCATCAAAAACCAATACTGTGTGCGTAGAGCCAGAAAAGCTTGGTTTATCTCCTACAACTAAATCCATGCTAACCCTACTACTTTTAACTGCCTAAGCAAGGAAGAAAAATTAGCTGCTAACTAATAAGCTAGCAAAGAATATGGAAATACTTACCACATTTAGAGTTATGTTCCAGACTGAACATAGACGTTACCAGGTCAGGAGTAGACCATCCTCACACTGGAGGCACGGGAAGCTTCAAATACAGGAAGGAATATTGATGGTAGGATCATAGATGGATCACCCTGCTCTCTCTACATCCTTCTACCTGTTTTGGCGGCTGCTAGTGCAGAGCACAAGGTCAGCAGGCAGTAACTTTAGAAATTAACAGCTCTTTAATTCAGTGACACACATATACAATTACATGCAAACTGGGAAATCAGTTTACTGCGCTTAAGCTCTAACTTTAACTCGACTTATATAGTTAAATATAAGTGGACTCTTGATAACATTTTAAATATGACTCCATTGAATGTCACACTTTATGTATGAGCTCAACCCATCTTTTTTTAAAAGTTTTAAAACATTGTGCTTTTTTAATGGCTCATTGGAGAAAATAGTGAGTAGGTGTTTATGATCTCATATTATATGCATCTTTTCCTCATCAATATAATACAGAGATGGCCGGATATGACCACATTTGTATTTCCACACTTTGTCAAAAAATCTGATTGGTCAGACTGCTTACTGTTCCTCAAACACCGCTTTTGTCTTGGATGACTCATAAGAGAAGTATTTGGGTCTTTAGGAGTTAATGTTCCACAGTTTTTTGTTTTTACCAGGGCGTTTGTCTTTGCTTTGCTGAGTAAGGCATTGTACTGAACACTAAAGTTGTGGTCTATAAAGCTAAAATGTTGAGCTAAGTTGAAATGCAAGACCAGCTTATGCTGCAATGCTTTGGTGCGGCCATATGTTAAGTCTTAAAATACTGAGTGAATATGTTCTAAGGAATGTAGCAACTCGTTTTAACTTAAATTTAACAAATGTAGAAAATAGCATAGAATTACAGTGTCCTGCAAAAGTGTTCATGCCCCTTGACATTTTCCATATTTGCAATGTTGCGATAACAAACGTTGAAGTACATTATTGGTACAATAAACCAATGAAAAGTGGTTTTCAAGTTGTTTTTTTTTTTTTTTTTTTAAATAAACACCTGAAAAGTGTGGCATGCGTATTTATTCAGGACCTTTTAGTCCATACTTTTTAAAACCATCTTTTGCTGCTATTACTGCTGCCGTCACATAAGGCGGTGGTAAGGGTGTTAGACTCATTACCATTTCTGGCCTCATCAACATTACAAATGGCCAGTTTTGGCAGAATGTACTGGCAAAATTACCCTTTTTCAAACTTAATAAATTAATAAATAGCTGTGTCCGCATTGAATGAGCACTTCCTAATTAAATAATGTTAAACATCTTTTGACGTTGATGTAATTTAGCATTAAACAAATAAAAACAGCTTGGTTTGATTGATAAACTAATACTTAGGCTCACCATTGTTATCTTGAAGGTTTGTATGGCTCTCCAGAGTCTACAGGTCCCATTAAGAAATTTGGTCCGGGCCTCGAGTTTGACATGTGTTTTAAGGACTTTACCAGCTTTTCAATTTCAATTTCAGAAACTAAGATTTCTGACTATTTTTCTTTGTGAAATATCTTCAAATTCAGTCAGTTTTTTTTTTTTTGCCATGGCATTTTCATGCCAGATATTTTCATTATTGGATAAAAGTTTGAACTTTAACTGTGCCACTCTGACACATAACTATGTCTTCATCTGAACTATTCACTGTAGCTCTGGCTGGCTGGTTAGTGTTGTTGTCTTTTGTAGTCTCTAACAAATGTTTCCCAGGGTAACTTTCTATTTCGTTCTACCTATATTCTCATAACATCAGATTAGCTTCACTTTCCTTGTTTAAGGAAAGCATCTCACAGCATGACGTGACTTCCACCGTGTTCCACCATACCATTCAGGCTGATGTACAGTTTTAGCATTTATTTAGAGGGACTGAAAACTAATGCAGGTCACATTTTTCAGACTTTATTTCGTAAAAACAATTTGCAAGCCAAGTTTAGTTTCCTTCTAATAAGCACTACTTACTCTCAGTCTATGACATAAAATCCCAATAATGCTAAATAAATTCAGACTTCACACAACTTCACTGTCAGACTCTGTGGTTTGATTATTATGGCCATGTAGTGAGAAATCAAAATTCAGACCAAGACTTGTAATTGGCTTCTTAAAGTCTTAATACAAGGGTTGTTTCAAGGAACAGCTGTTTCTTATACATTAACAACTGAAAAGCGTCAGCATTTGCAGCCACACGTACTCCTTAATGATCAGTAAAAAACCAAACTTCACATCCAAAACATAAACTGCTTCCCTGTAGCCAGCAACTAATTGATATTTTTCCACAAACAGCTCCAGTGGCCCTAAATCTTAATTATTGCAGTTGCTCTAGACCAGACATGACATCATAGCAACAGGTAGCCCAGTTTCTTCCACGGGTCTTTAATCATCTGAGATTGCCATCATAATGGGTGAGTGAGCCGCTGGTTCACAAAAGAAGGCCTCTCTGTGCTGAGGAGACAGATAAGGTGTGTCTCTGCATCAAACAGACCGGAGACACCAGGAGAACAGCGTTGCCTTTATTTTCGCTGATCTGAGATAAGATGAAACGCATAAACTATTGGCAATTTACGTGTACGAATGAATGTAAGTTGTAATGATCGGGAAAAGTTGGACTTCAAAGGATCAGTTTTCAGTTGGAGAGAAGAAGATCCTTTCCATACGTTGGAGCAGTAGACTCCCAAGACAATCAACAGGAACAGACTCCAAGCATCACCAACAACTAGACCTTTGCCAAAACACAATCAACTCCCTGTCATCACATTCACGATACTTCTTCCTTTTTTCTTCTTTCTCTCTCTCTTTCTCTCTCTTCATCCCCGCTTCTTCTCGCTGGATGCCCCAGTGTCAGCCACACCAGTTATTCCCTTAATCCTAAACAGATTGGCTTCCGCCGCGGAAGAAAACCCTCAGCCTGGCCGTCTCCTCTGCCTTTGCTCCGCAGAAACCCCGTTAATCGGCAACACATGGCGATGGGTTATGGAATGGATTATGGGGCCTTGCAACTTATGTGGTCTGCCGGCTGCTCCGGCACTTACATGGTGACGTTCAGGGACACGTTCCCTGACGGGGAGATGAAACTGATCGGATCTGTTCTCGCTTTTACAGCCTCCACGGACCAAAAGGGAGGGGAGTAAGGAGTGGTGGTGGTGGTGGTGGTGGTTGGGTGGGGGGGTGGGGGGGGGGGGGGGGACAGTTGTCAGTCATTCCTAATAGTGGCTCCCCTCAACAGCGGAGTCAATGGCTCTCTCCCTGATGTGAACACTGCATAGAAACTCATGCGGCGCGCTGAACGTGTAATTATCAAACTTGGAGCTGCTTATTAAGATGAGCGAGAGGACAAGGCGATTGTGTTTCTTTATTCTCCCGCTTCTTCTTTTTTTGTTTCTCTGCACAATGGAGTAAGTGGAGGTCTGTGAAATCATGGAGAGGAAGAAGGATCTGAGAGGAGGAGGACAGGAGAAGGGGGGAAGAGGCATGGGGAGAGTGAGATAAAGAAGACGGAGACAATCGGACACACATGCACACACACTGTCACAGAACACAAATGGTGAGGTTAGCACAGTCTTCTTTTTTCACTACCAGTAGGTGGTATGTGTGTGAAGAAGGGTGAGTGTTTGTATCTTTGTGTGTCTATGGTATGTAATTCTGAGGAATTGCTGTAGGTTAGGTCTCAGAAACAAAACTGCAAAGACCTACTCTCTTGCTATCTTGTTTTTACAGAAATGGCCATTGGTCACTATGAGACATGTTGGTCTCATAGTGACCGATATGAGAGGCCTGTGTATGTAAGTTCTTGCATGTGTGCGTTTTTGAAAGGGGAGTCCTAAATCTGTAGGGAAAGCTGAAAATTACACCTCTGTACCCATGTCCTGACACTGGATCAGACAACGGGTGGTGCAAAGACCCTCTAGGAAATGGAAAACGGTGTTATTTGCTGGTAGGGTTTATCTGCTTCCATAGAATCAGGCCATTACTTGCAGAGCCACTGTGCCTTGCAAAAGTAGTAGCTACTAATTCTTTCAAAATTTCAACTTCTGTCGTATTAAAACTTAATGTATATTTTGGACATTACATGTGATCTACACAAACTAGCACCTAATTGTGAAGTGGAAGAACAATGACAGATAGTTTTCAAAACTGTTTTCAAATCAAATCTGAAAAGTCTAGGATGGAGTTGGATTTGGTGTCCTTCATTCTTACACCCCTGAATAAAATTTTGGTGGTAACTCAGGAAAAGCTGTAGAGATTCACATCTCAGCTCTCTTTTCATGAGAGACGGGCAAGAAAAAAAACGCCATAGGAGAGTTTCATGTTTGCCACAAACTGTCTCGGGGACACAGCAAATATGTTTGAGATTTGATCAGATGAGATGAAAACTGAAAATAAACCCTGCCCGCCGCATGAAACTGTCTCCATGGTGAAACATGGTAGTGGCAGAATCATGTTATGGGGATATTTTATTCAGCGGTGTCCACATCTTCACAATTATGTGCTACAATGTATATAAGTTGTATTTAATTGTAATGTGACAAAATATGGAAAAGTTCAAGAGGTACAAATACTCATAACTCATTTGGTGGGACATCTCAGTTTTTCAGCACTCTGCTGTAATATATGTGCAAGAAAATGTGACTGGCTGCTGCAGTTGTGTGTATGTCTTTAGCCCTGTGTCTGTTCATGTAAGGCGTAAAGAATGGGACTGCTTCATAGACGCCGCTTTCAGCTGCCCAAGGCCAGAATGACATCGGCCCAACAACAGCTTACACAGTCGACTCTTTGGACCCCTGCCCTTTATCTTCGTCCAGAAGGACAACCGGCACTATTCTGTCTTCTGGCCTTCAACAAGAGCCAGTGAATAGAAGCTGTGGCAAAACTTGAAGATGCCTGAAAGGCCAATCTGGAGCACTTCAGAATTTCTCACTTGCATTTCTCACCCTGACAAGAGAATATTTCCCGTATTGCTATAAACAACAGAATGTGCTATATTGCAGCAACTAATCAATAGATTACGAATCAATTAAACAAAAGATTATTGGTTTCTAAAAGAACAACAACAACAACAAAAAATTAAAACAGTTCTTTCTAAAAAATAATGCTTTGTCTTATCCATTGTGACAAGGATTACTTAGACCACATACCAAATTTGTCAATTAGTCTAAACTAATCTTAATTAATTTGGAGTTATTTTGCCCTCACCAAAATAATGCAAAGTAAAGCATATATATTCATACCACACTGTTGTATTACTGCATTATTTTATTGGCTTTATTTGTATTGAAGTATTTTTACAGTTGTTTCTTTTAGTAGTTTATTACTTTCTTCATTGTTTTATTTTATTTTCCATATTTTAGCTACTAGCTTAGTGAGTTTGTCTGGTACAAACCTGGTGAGTTTGTACATTAGTCAGGGTACAAACCTGACATTTGTACCCTTTATTCTTAGCTAAATAGCTCAAAATCAGGCAGATTTGAATGGCGAGCAACTCTGAACATCAAGTTTTAGCAGTTATATGAAGTCTAAATTTAGCTTGATTTTATACAGAAGGTTTTGGCTGCCACCTAGAGATTCATGAACTGTGCTTTTGTGCAGTAAAGATCCATTTTTTGGACTAAAGCTGAAATATTGAAGATGACTTTTTGCGCCTGTCCCTGGAAACAGTAACGGATGTAATGTGCCACATCCTGAGGGATTGCATGTGCAAAGGATGATTTTTAAGTAGACCTTCTCTGCCTGAGAAATAAAAACTGGTGCACGCGAAAAGATCACAGACTTTATTATAAAATTAAACAGTCAGACATTATGGCAAACAAATCTGTTTTATATTACTGCTTTAAAAAAGAAAGGTAAATCTGAATACTCAATCTTTTATTTTAATATTTCAGATTTCTTATCAAATAGCATAATAGTTTAATTACACAAATTACATACACATTTTGAAAATACGAAAGGAAAGCTATGTAATAGTGTCTTGTATTTCAATTAAAATGAAAATAAAAACCACAAAAAGACAATCACAGGACCTATAAAACAACTCTTCTGTCACATTTGTGGTATGTTTCAAGTTGTGTGCGTAGCAGATATAATCAAACATAGTCCCAACATAGTTAAATAATGGGTGTAGCTTCAGTTTTAACTAGTAGATTTTTTAGTGTAGTTTACACATCTTGTTAAGCACTTTGGGTGTGGTCATTCACATGCCAGTTTGCCATCAAAGGACGAGAGAGTGATGGCAAAGGCTTGAAGGGCACACATCGGAAAGCTATAATCCATGGAGAAAACGTCCTCTGCCACACGACCAAATTGCATCACAATGTAGTCCTCTGGAAGAGACACAAAAACGGCGTTTGAAGATCTCAGGCGAAACACATCATCAAGTTTGTCATCGTGAGAGAAATGTGGCTATTTTACCATTGTCTGGGTGGATGATCTGGAAGTTTTTCACGGAGGCTTGCGTTACACGTCCGTGGAAGTTCAGCACGTACGACTGAGTCTGCTCATTCCAGCTTGGGGATTTGTTCACCAAAGTCACCAGTTTGTCAGTATTTCCATTCGAATGGCGCACCAGCAGAGTCTCAAGCTCCTGAAATAAACGTGAATGTCACCTCTGCTTAAATATTTTAATCTTAACCAACTTCACGACTGATTCTGAACATTATTTGTCTTTTTTTGTTTTAAACAAAGACTTACATTTTTGGGGCGAATGGACACTCTTTCATCGTTCTCCAGCATGCCAGGGATGATCACTGTCATTTTCCTTGGGCCCTTGAAACCCAGAACGTTTGTCTCCTGGAAAAGAATAATTTGTGTGCCTTCTAGGTTTTACCGCTTGTTATGTTGTGTGAAGCTGTGTGTTTCTGTGTTTCTATGTATGTTTTTGACTCACATAGCATATGGCTGCCAGTTCTTGCCGCACTGACTCACTCTCTTTAATGAAAGGTTTTTTCTCTGGGTTTTCACCTCCATCATAGACCGTAAACTTTGTTCCCAGAACATTGGACCTGAAGCAAATGAGAGTTGAACTCTTAAAAGTAATACCACAACATGTGTGCAAAAGAACACTGAGGTTTCAAATTTAAAAGATCGACATTGTAAAAGTGTGTCGCCATTGGGTTTGTGGACTATGGAGGACTAGATTTGGGATTTTGGACATTTGTGTCATGTTTTATTTGTTTGTAGTAATGTAACCAAATGGGTCTAAAAATAAATAAGTTGCACATTGCATGTCTATAAAATCGTAGAATATCAATAACATTTGTGGTATTGTGACAATGCCATTTGTTCTTCCGTTTAAAGAACAAATCAAATACATTTTCATTCATTTAAGAATGGAAGAAAGAAGAAGCATGACTCTGGGGAATAAAAGACCACGAGGAAAAAGTAAAGTCATGGAAGTCCTGTTTAATTCAGTTATTTGTCTACCAAATGTCATTTTGAGGCAATTCTCAAGCCACACGCCCAGTTCACAAGCAGCTACTTAAATAAAACACAGAAGTATGGGGTTAGGGGTACTTTCTTTGAGAAAGAAAAATTAAAGAATACCCATAACCCTTAACAGAAACACAGCAAAGCAAGGAACCATTGTGGCAGGCATACTTTCTATGGAATTGTCAAACAAAGAAAGTACAGTGTGCTAAGAGCAGCAAGCGTTCTTTCGAAAGGTTATAGCAGGAATTAAATACAGCTAAACACAAACACACCAACCCAGGTGTTGCTTTTACAGAAAAAAAAGACGTGAAAAGAGATAACTGCAGCTTAGTTTCAGTTTCATAAAGGAAATAGACATAGTGAAACAATAAAGCACTGAAGTAGGAGTACTTTCTATGCCATAATTTGTTGTGAGTTCATGCACTGTGTTGGTTTTTGTTCTTTGAGCAAGGTGATGTTCATGAACGGCTCATTTTGTGCACCAGTAATAAAACATATACCTATGTCTTGAATTTGGAAAAAAATCATATTTAATTTATCAGTGAATGGTTCAGTGAATGCGCATATGAAACTGGTGGGCTCAGTACCTCAAGAAAGGTTAAGAACCACTGTTCTGTGGTAAACACTATGCAGGGTAAAAGCTATCATTGGTTTTCAATTGCTTTGTCGAGGAAAAACAGCCAAAGACAGATGCACTAAGTAAGTTCATCCTTCACCTCAACAGTACATTTAATGTGAAATCCTTCACCTTCTGTGAACATCAGGGCTTTACACAGTATTTTGTAAGTGTCCAGAATACTTGAGGTACACCACTCAAAACTGTGGAATCTGTGGTATGTGCTTTGCACACTTAGATTACGCAAACCTGGTACAGACAAAGTCATTTATACATTTCGAGAGGTTTCTTTTTATACAAGTTGCATGTCGGTTACTGGGTACTAAAAAGCATAGTTTTGCGTAATCATACAAAGCTGAGGTGATGAAACAGCTCCAACTTTTAATATGATTTGAGAAAACTTTCCTTATAATAAGCCGAAAACATTAGATTGTACCTTAGTTTTCCAATGTAGCAGTTTGTGTCTCTGGTTAGATTTGTCGGGTCAATGGAGATGAGATAGTTGGAAGTTTTGCACTTTTTGCGTTTCCTGCCCGCCATCAGAAACACCTTTAAGGTGAAACAAGAGAGAAATAGATTACAGTCGAACACAAAAAGCTGCAGTACATAAAAACATTTTGCAATTCATTTGACTTTTTACATTTTTTGAGAAAGATTTTTACAAGGAAAAATGTTCACCCTCTTGCCGTCCTCTTTCTCCATGTGGAGGTAATAAGTTGGGTAGATGCCCTTCTCCATGCCTCTCCTGTCCCTGGTGACCCTGCACTGGATGGTCACGTCTCTTGGAGCAGGACGGAGGGCAAAATTCTCAAGGTCCTCCATGGACATTGGAGAAGTCACCTAAGAAAGGACATAATTGAATTCCACAGATAATGTTTTGTTTTTTTTTCTGCACGTTTCCCCTCAATATTCATTAAAAAAAAATATTTTTAAGGCCTGACCCTTTCATTATGTTCACTGTCTGAGGACGACGTCTCCCTACAGTTGGAGTTGTACGATGCCAGAGTGGATGGAGTTTTCTCTGCTTTCTTTGACTTGCTCTCCTTCTTCTGCTCAGATTCTTCTTCGATTTCCTCATCTTTGCTCTCATCACTTATTTGACACCTAGCTGTGTATTATAATGTGAAAAACTCGTCTTTATTAGCTCAACATAATTGCAGATTGCACAGCAAATTAGATCACATAATCACTCACATGTATCCAGAGTTTTCTTCTTTGTGGGTGACGGAGTCTCGGGCTCCCGAGGATCTTCTTCGTCTTTGTCGCTCTCGTTGCGTTTATTCTTTAGAGTTTCATCCATTGCCTCTGGTTTTGTCTCAAGGGCTGAATCTTCCTGCAAATGCTTCTCTGCAAAAGAAATGTTTGCTTACATCTTAAATAAACCTAGCAGGATGACACAAAAGCTTGACTTAAAGGGTTACGGTCATAAAACAGATAGCATAAAAGTGCTCGTTTCTCAACATTACTTTTACGGTCTTGTTTGCTCTTCTTCTGTGTGTCTACAGATTCCTTCACTTTGTCTTTTTTCTTTGCCTTTTTCTCTTTCTTCTCCTTTACTTCCTCCTTTTCTAGTTCCTCTTCTGTCTCTTCCACTCCTAAAGAACCAGAAAGCTTCTGATAAATACTTAAATGTGGCAAATGTCTCCAAGACTTTCATAAAAATGCATAAAATCTCAACTTTGTGCAGTCTCAGATAAAACAAACAAAAAAAAAGTCTTACGTTTGGTTTTGTCTTTTTTCACATCTTTCTTTTTAGTCTTTTTTACCTCCTCTGGGGCTACGTTCTCTTCTTTACCATTTACCCCGGGCTCTTTGTCAACCTCTAAGTCCATCGTTTTGGGAGTGACAGGCTTCTCTGGAGGCATTTCATCCGGTTCTGAGCTCGCATTCATGTCACCCTCACCCAGTGTGATCTCATCCATGGGGTTGTCATGGGCATGTTCGACTTGATCTCCGGGAAACAAACATCAACAACATGCAGCGTCAATCTGAAGTGTAGATGCAATGATCATACTGGCTCAAATATATGCATGCACCCTCTACTAATATTTGGATAAATGCTCTTTAGTAAGTTTCAGAAAAACAGGGTGTTTTTAAAAGCATCAAAAGCCTCTGGCTTAATTCTGCCTGGAATTATGATCAGTCTCTTTGGCAGCTGGTAAATGATAAAACTCATCTAAATTAATTTCCTGGCATGGAGAGGACTTTTACAGATTATAAATCATGTATAAATCATCTGTAGGACTGAGGTGATTATCATTTCACAAACTTAATGTTAGGTTACTTTATTCATCACAAGATCATCATAAAAGCTCATAACCTATTCTCCCAGCAGCAGGCAGCCACCAGATGTGACAAAACCCACAATAAATTTGAACTTTCACATTATTTTCTTGTTTTTAGAATTCATTAAATATAACCCTGAAAGCGATGACGAGTGGATCGTTGTTCGCAAATGACATGACACCGTTCAAATACTAACCACTCAGAGACGTGCTGCTCAGGGACTGAGAGATCAACAGAGGCATCTCTTCTGAGTTGACCGTCTTGTGCTTCCGATTCTTTTGGCGAGCGTCTCTATTGGCCACCACCATCTGAGCGTCTGCTCTCTTCTTTTGCTGCTTTTTCATCAAAAGAGCTCGCTGGGGTGGGAGATCAAAAGTGCCGAACAAGTGATTGAAAAAATTTACACGTTTTTTTTTTTTTGCATTTGAATAACAAAAAAAAAAAAAAAGGAAGAAAATTATGCCGGTACATGGATTTATTCTACAATTCTCTAAGGTGACAACCAACATCGATGTTAAAGTGCAGAAGTGCACAAATTATTATTAATAATTTACTACAATGTGGATACCACAATGTTGAACCAGTCAGAAGTTTACAAACACTCATATCATGTGCATTCATTTCATTGGTTTGAATATGTTTAAGGATATGCTACTATTAAGAATAGCTGATGGATGGATTGATGGATGGATGGATGGATGAATGGATGGATTGATGGATGGATGGAAAAAATACCCACCAATATTTGGTGGGTGTGTATTATCAGGGGGAATATCAATATATAAGTTTACCTGTAAAATTAATTATTGTTTTCAACTCCCATTGTAGTCATTTTCTATGAAGGACAAAACTGAATTTTACATTTATGTTGATGGTGAGTGTATGTAAACATCTGACCAGCACTGTAAATCAGACGTCACCGTGCTCTGAAGAACAAGTAAACCTTGAGCAGATGCCTAAGCAGTAGGTGGCTCTTACACCCATGACCCAATGACACTCTAGTCTCGAGAGATTAATTCCTAATTAATTTTAAAGTTACATGTTGCAATAAAACACAATTTAATGATCCTATAGGAATATTAAGTTGAAATGACAGCGCAAAGTCCTTTCATACAGAGAAAATACAAAAGATAACATAAGGAAAAACACAATATGATCGGAGCTTCTCAATTTCTTTAAATCTAGAACAAAATCACGCTAGAAAAACCAAATAAAGAGTTATTTTAGTGCAGCCAATCACAGATTCGGCCTGTTTACTGTTTCTCTGAGGAACACAAATAATCAGCCTGTGTTTACCTGGTTGTCCAGCTTCTGTTGCCTTATGTCCGGGTCCTCCATAGCAGAGCAAAGAGTCGCACTTAACCACTATGCGTGAAAAGGAGTATATGGTAACAAAAGATGAAATGCACTGTCAACTCTTAGTGAATTAGTTGACTTTGTCTCTGAGATAAATAGTTTGTTGCAATTAAGCCTGGAAGCTGGTGTTTGTGCCACCCAGCTCCATCTGGCTGTCTGTCCACCTGCACGCAGCAGAAGGCAAAGTGGATTAAAGGGGGGATAATGTTCTTAGAGCACAGTGCACAGCTTCTACTGACAGGGAGGCCCTTGAACACGAACAAGCTTCACATGGCTGTTTTTAGTAAGATTTAATGGCCTGTTGGTCCTGGTGAAACCTGAGAGAACCAAACTGTATGGTGGTGCACTGCTGCTGATAGTCTTTTCCAGCCAGCAGTCTGAATTGCTTAATCTTTGGGTAAAGTTTCCAAAAACAAACGGAAAAGAGATAACCTGGCTGTTATTGGCACAGCTGGACAGATTTATCCCATTGCCACATACAATCAACATACTGCTGGGATAGAGAGCTGCACAGAAAATGTACTAGGATTTCTTTTATTTATTTTTTGAACATTCTTTATTTTAGCAAACAGGGTTAGCAAACATATTGACTTCTCTCAGAAAGATCCCATGGGCTCGCATAAAAGACAGCTGCACCCACCCAGTGTCTTCCATCAAAAGAAGAAACTTAAAGACACAGCTTCTTATAACCCACAACACTTTCACCTGTGTGGCTTCTATTATTTCTAGTGTAAATTCATAGTATATGCTGCCAACACAAAAAGTGGGTAGTTTTAAACAACTAGATGTAGACTTGTTAGCCTTCACAGACTGCCTTTGTGACCTACGTACGACACCCTGTCCAGACTTCACTTGTCTGGAATTAACAAGTCCAGACTTGTTCATTCTTGTTAGAATTAACAAGTAAATACTGTAGAAAAGATAGTGAAATTATGCTTTTTTTTTTTTTTTTGTTAATTTGAGATACCTCGCCTTTTACAGGCTAAGTGTATGTTGCAATGCTTCTCAACAACTCATGAGAAAAGTCAACAATTGCTGAGCAGCTTTTTGCATGTTTCCTATGGAGAATTTTGGAACAGTTTTAGATTGGTTTAGCTCTTACTTTACAAATAGAAACTTCAGTTTCCACAACAAGTAGGTGCAAAAAATGTATGCACAAGAAAAGTAACTTAAAGCAATGCCCAGCAATACACTGGGCAAACACCAAACACAAGAAGCAGGAGTTTAATCCCTAAGTCAGTTTGACCAAATTACAATTTGTCATTGTTATACTGTGTTATCTTTGGATGACTTTACAGATGCAATCACAGATTTGGGACCCAGCTATGTTTTTGCTAGAAAGCCTCTTACACAGTGGCTAAACATCCAGCTACAAAATACCTCTGTTTTTTGTAGACACAATATTGATTTATCATTTCTGTTAGGTGGGATTGTCTTGTTCCTGAACGATTTATTATTCAGTGTAAAGAGTGTGAATCAATCTTTGTACAATGTTGACATAACTAAAAAAAAAAAAAGGCAAAACATCCTTATAAATGCCTTCAATAATCTCAGAGAAGATGCCGCAAGAGAAAATGACAGATGTCAAATGTTGCTGACCGCACAATCAGTAAGTGCTAATATTTAGATCAAAAGACCCAGAGTCCAAATTTTTGCAAGCAGGTGTGGAGGAGCCATTATTGCAACAAATGAACAGCAATTTTTGTTCAAAACGTCTTGAACACAATTGAAATTCTCCATCTAATGTTCTCTTTTGTCCCACAGTGATGGTGGAAAGCTTCCAGTAATCCCCCTCCCCCTCCACGCTGCCCCGTGTTTCCCCTTAGCGTGTGTCGAGATCTAAGAGTTTCCTTCACGATCCCAGACTGCCTTGGTCTTGATCAAAGGTAGCATGTGTTATTCAGTCAAACTATGATAAAGGGGTTCCTGTTACAATTAAGGGGAAGTTGTATTTTTTTTTTTCACCACTGCCCCCTCCCCTCTTACCCTCTCCTGACTTGTTCGCACATTGGTCAGATAACTGTGGACATGAGAGCTCTGGATTTGACCTCTGTTCGACAGTAATGATTGCACCTTGACCCTCTGCTTTTTTGTCCAAGCGATGATGATGACCCCCTCGTGTGTTTTCTTCAGACTAGAAGTGAGCTAAGGGAAATCCCTGAGTGATGGCGAGTGCTATAACTCACCACTTGTACAGCATCTAACATAGAGTGATAGTTGAAGAGAGATTTTCACAAAAGTTTCTGTGGTTTCTAACTTCTAACTCAGTTGACCGAATTTAGCAGTCCCAGTACCATGCGTCCATATCCCATGTGCTTGCATGGGAACGTGTCCTTTTTCCCTTGCAGTCCCCCCTTTCACATACACCCCCGTCCACTTCCTGCTATCTCCAGGGCCAATCTAAGGCTGCGCTATTACGAGTCCTGTACTCGGCGTGTTGGCGGCCGATTTAGAACATCAACACCATCAATCAACCCGGCGATGGGGCCAACCAGCTGGCTGAACCGTCCCGTCCAGGCACCGTACAATTTGTCATCCGACGAGGCCAACTGGCGTTCATGTAACTACACCCAAACCTTTCTCCGCTTTGTCTCTACCCTTCTGATGACTTTTTGACTCGGCCTTCTGAACAACTTCCTTGAAGCCTTGATGTCTCGACTCACAAAAGCCTCTTTGCCAAAAGTTTTAAGCTTGTTTTCTTTTTGTCTCTCCATATGAGAATAATTGAGCAGTAATGGACAGTCATGAAACAAAGCTAACTTTGGTTCCCGTTGACTGATGTTTGTATTGTTGTTAAAAAAAAAATGAAAAGAAAGGGGGAACAGCAGCCTGCTCTATTCCCCACTCTTTGGCTATTACTTTTGCTGGAAAAATGAGCTGGTCTTTGGCTATTACAAATGTTTCCCCTTATATTTTATACTTCTCGCTGAGCAAGGTAATTATGCACCAGAGTATATGGACAACATATAAACAAACAAGTAAACATGCAGTGGAGAAAGCGTGACTCATATTCCTATAAAACACTAGATATGCTCACCCAAACTGCACTAGTGTTTAGTTTGAGGTATACTTTTTGTTGAGTTGCAATAACAGAACAGAACAAACTTTATAAGTCTGTAAAAGTCAGAGACATGCTCGATTAAAAAGACAAGATTTAAAGTGCCTTGCAAATGCATCTATGGCCTTTAGGCCTTGTCACATTTTTTCAAAGTTCAGCCACATTTCTTTTATGTATTTTACTAGGACTTTATGCGTTAAACCAACACAATGTAGTCTAGAAATGTGGAGTGGGAAGAAAAAGATGAAAGATTGTCAATATTTTTGACGAATAAAAAACTGAAAAGTCTTGAGTGCATTTGCATTCAACCTCCCTATTTCACTGCTTTGTAGGACAGCCTTTCACAGCAACTGCAGCTTCAAGTGTTATTTCCACTCTTTTATAAAGGGCAGACAAATAGCACCATAAATAAATAGCATAAACAAATATTTGTGGCTGATTTGTGGAGCTCTAGAGCTCCTCCAAAGCTACCATGGACTTCTTGACTTTTGCCTTATTTGTTTCGGTCTGTCAGTTTGTGTGGACAATCATGCTGTTTAGCTTTAATTTCTTTGCAGCTTTCTCCCTGACCTATTATTTTACAAAAAATTGTTTTTTGTGTATCTATTCTGAGTTATTCTTAAGATCCCATTAAAATACAGAGAGGTTTGTGGTTGCAATTGGCCAAATTGAGAGAAAAATGCAAGGATATTTTAAATACTTATGCAATATAATTTATGTTCCAACTTTATTCACTTTACCAATATGTAAAGGAAGGAGATGCCACAGCTTTCATATTTTTTTTTTGTTCAATTATAATGAGGTTCACTGCAGCAATGCATTTGAGAAACTTCCTCCAGCAATGATGTCATGGATACCATCCCAACATGTACACACAGGCTTCCTCTCCTTTTTTATAATTGCTCAGCTTCCTGGCTTTCCTACTTTCTGCTCTGCTCTTCCTCCCCAGGCCAGCTGACTGAGCCCTGCAGGCACAGAGCGGGCCTTGGAGTTGTCCAAACAGCCAAAATGAAGATCGGGGGAAGTTCCTCGCTCTTTTGTCTCCGCCATCTCTGGCAGAGGAACAAGTGCACCACAGTGCGCTGACTTGGGAGTATGTCGACTGGGGTCACGGCATGGCGGCCCGTCAGTCCCTTTGCAGTCACGCTACCCACCACTGTGGACAGCCAGACAGCCGGCCCAGCTGCACAACCGCCTGCCCCTTTACCCATTCAATCAGCCAGGGTCAGCCACAATCAACCAGTGATGATGCACATCTGTGTGTGTGAGCAGGGAGGTATGCCGGAGAGTCTGCACCCCCCTTCCTCTGAATCAGATGAACAAAACAGTAAAGCTTCTTCTACCACAATAAACCCAGACATGAGGACAGCCAAATTTATATGCAAGAAAACAAAACAGAAAAAAAGCCAAAGCTGCAAACAGTGGAAGGCAAAAGCTGTGTCAAATTTAGAAGATCAACGTTTATATCAGCGCAAGGGATTAGCAAGAGTCTGGAAATCACTGCCGACACTTCCAAATATCCGAGTGAAAATGATTTGTGCTAAACAGAACCAGGCATCAGAACTGGGCGGCTTTTTCGCCAGTCGCACGCAACTTTATTTGCCTGTGAATAATTTTCCAGCATCCACTTCAAGAATAAGCATGTTTGATTTCAGCTTTACGAGAACATGTTTTACAAATTCCACCCGGGCCAAGAGAAACTGTACCTGGCAGCCATACAGAAAAAGGCTTTTCTGACCTGTTTTAGGGATAAACAAGCCCAGAAACAGCTTGGAATTAACACTGGAGCAGACCGAACACAGACAGACATATTGCATTTAAATGACTACAATTTTTTTTTTTGAAAAGATGCTCAAATATAACCTAAAAAGACTAATATCAATTTGGTATTGTCATATTTCTGCTTTTAATCAATTCATTGAGCTCATAACCTCCACGATGTTCTTTCGGTACCTGCAAGAAAAATGTGTTTAGGGACATGGGGGAGTGATTGGGCAAAATTACAACAAGCAGAAATTGGACCCTTGGCACTGGTCTTGCTTTGAAAAGTCTTAATGACAAATCACCACTTTCCCTTTCACCTCCTAGTGTTTCATCTGAACTCTACCCAGGATACTCTGCTCCCATTCTGCAGCAACACATCACCAGCTGGGATGGCTTTAATCTGCCTGCCACCAGATTCTGAAGAAAACATTTTATAGTTGTATGCCAGCCTGAACTTCTGTGATAAAAGTACTTTCTACAATTATGCGTAGTGCCACTGTAACTTAAAAGGGCACACTGGTCATGTCTGTTGCAATTGTAGCATTTCATTGTGGTGTAAAGGTTGATTTTGCATGTCGGATGCACGCGATGTGGCTGAAATCTGTGGCTTTCAAACTTTTTAAAGTACTTCTTTACTAAATAGTTGAGTTAAGAGATAAGGTAAAACATTGTAAAACAGGAAGCGGACTTTTTGCATTTGCTGTCCTTTTGCAAAAAAAGTAGACTCATATTGCTATTAGCTAACACCTGTTGCCTGTCTTCAGCTGTCACCAACAGGTCTCAGATCCATCAGAGAGAGAAATTAAACAAACATGTATGCAAGCAGACACTTTACAACATCTTCAAAGCACTTCAAATAACATGTGTACTTTTGGGCTTTGGGAGGAAGCAAGTTCCCAGAGAGAAACTTTTGCATGCATGTGGAGAACTTGCAAACTCCATGTTCCTGGCCGGGAATTGAACCCAGAACCTTCTCGCTGCAAGGCAACATCGCTATCAAATGCTCTACTGTGCAGTCTGAAGGCTTTATATTACACCATATTTCCAGTGTTTGTACTTCTAAAAGGATCGTTGGCTCATATGAAATAAGGGGGATTATGAAACCTGATCACACCTGATTAACTCTAAGCAATCTCCTGCTAGTGAATTAGGACTGCGTTCACACTCAGAGGCTGGATTTTCTGAGTTTCCAGATGAAAATACAGCTGAAATGTGCCCAAATTCCGAATTTTACTATTTTATTGTTATTTTTTGCTATCAGCTTGTTTTGCTAACAGTAGTTAACAATTAGCATATCCCACTGTTTCAGTTGGAAGGTAATAATCCTTCCCAGTTGTAAGGGCTGACTTTCAAGAAAAATCAAAAACACATAATAGGTACTAATACACATACATAAGTTGTTTATTGGACACAGGATGTTGCAGACAATAACCGTAAAAAAATCTGTTATTAATAAGTGTTGCAAATTACCCTGAATTGTGAGTTTTCCTGCCAGAAATGTTGGGCATGAAACCACCACAACACGAATGGGCAAAATGACCCACAGTCTCTCACTTTTAAGCTTACTTTTAGACTTTATCAGATGTTTGGTTTAGTTTGAAGGGCTTTGATACAAGCTGAAATATTTTTAGCTTCAAAAAAGTGATGAGTTGTGAGCAGATTAATAATGACAGATTTTTAGTTTGTAAATCGCTGGTTCTGTCTTGGCTAAGGAAACACACAAAGCTTCACCTCAGAGCAAAATCAAGGGCTCTCCTCCCAGTTATAACAAGAAACTGCAGCAAGTCTTCCAGACCTGACTGATGGGTGAAGGATAGCAAAGCTAAATCCCAGCCCAGGTGACCACCAGCACTCTGTCTGCCGCCTCGTCCTGAGGGTCTAACTACTTAATAAGTGGCTGTCCAAGGTTTCCTGGACATTGTCCAGACCAGCAGAGGCCCCCATTCAAAACGGACGGCAACAGCGTAAGGAGGGCTCCATTTATCAATCAAACCAATCACAGACTTTTCCGGGACTAGGGACAGCCACATGTTGGGGATTAGCTGCATGGAATTCAGTCCAACTAAATTGCGGAGTCAGCCTGGTCAGAGATTACAGCAAAATCAACAGTTAAAGAGTTGGATTACACTTCAGATGGAGCTATTTGTATTAGTACCTATTAATGTGAATTTAGGTTTTAAGTTAAACTTTGACATTCAACACAGCTGCAGAGGCTAAACTACTGCAACAGAGAATATAACAGAAAAATCAGCAAATGGGCATTTAAAAAAGAAACAACATTTTTTGATATAAAAACTCTGGGCTGTTCTGTGTTCTGGTGCTCATGCACTGCTTGGCAAATGTATTCACACACCTTGAACTTTGCCACATTTTGCCACACTACAACCATAAACTTGACTGTGCTTTATTTGAAGTTTACGTGACCAACAGAGAGTAGCAGATAACAAAAAAAAAGTTGTAGATGTTTTTTACTTTTTGTTTTTTTTAATAATTACCAGCGAAAGTCAGACATTGTAGCATATTATTATTCTTTGACCTAAACCATACCACTGCAGCCCTGGCTGTATGTTTAGTATCGTTGGCTTTTTGAAAGGAGAATTTCTGTCCCAGTCTCAAGTCACTTGCAGCCTGCCAGAGGTTTTCTCTCAGGGTTGCCCTGTACTTAGCTCCATCCCCAAAACGCCAGCTTTTCACCACTGCACACTTGATGTTGCCACCACCATGGTTTATTAGGGAGTATGGTGTGTTCATGGGTGAGGTGCAGTGTTAGTTTATCACCACCAGATTGTTTAATATCATCTGGCTAGAGAGTTTTCGCCCACGTTTGCGGAGTCCCCCTAAAGAGTGGCATCCACAACAAAGAGTTGACACGTCACAGATTCTTCCTGTGATTCTGGGCTGTGGATCTTTGCAGCTCCTTCAGAGTTACCTTTGGTCTCTTGGTTGCTTTTCCTGTCAGTTTATGTGAACAGTCTTGTCTTTGAGGGTTTGTCTTTTCAATTCCAGATGTTCTGAAAGAGACTCAAAGCTTAGAATGGTGTTTTATAATTGAGGCCTGCTTTAAACTTCTCTAAAACTTTATCTTTGGTCTTTTGTTGTGTTCCTTGGTCTCTTCACTAATGTCTCGTTTTCTCTGAGCGGTATGGCTGCCCTAATCATACTGCACTGTTATCCTACAGAGCTACAGGTGAGGAATGATGAGGTTCTCAATGAAAAAAGACAAAATAGGGTACAATAATCAATGGAAATCTCTGAGACCTTAATGGAACGGTATTTATATAAATATTACTCAACAGCTTGCAGATTTTTACTTGTAAAAACAAATCATGTTGGTCAATCACATAAAATCCAACTAAGATAAGTTGAAGTTTACTTTTGCCACACACTGTAGTCATGCTGTTCCACGGTGGTTATATTTAGAAGTCTGTTCGTGACTACATCAGTTCATGTTCACATGCAGCTCAAGATTTTCCATAGAGACAGAAGACACGCTGTACATTTCACGTGTTTCCTGCACCATGTTTGTAGCGCGTTCCTTCTCATAAACCACGTTGCAAACGAGGCTCATGTTGTGCAGGTTCAGAGAAGATATTAGCTTTTACTCAAGCTGCAAGTCGCCGTGCAGCAGATTTAGAAGCCGATGGAGAGCGAGTTGAGCTGTCACATCACCTCTGGCATGTTGTGTCACTCCTGCTCATTTCCATTTCCATGCAGGTAACGGACAAGACGCTGACAGCTGTCAGAGAAGAGCTGAGCAGTCCTTGTCAACGATTCACTGAACTCAACCCCCCTGCCGCTTTGTAGCACACGCACACTTTGACATAATGTGACTATAACTAGAGAGAGGGGGAGGAGGTGTGTCTGTTTCTGATAGAGATAGATAGTGAAATAGTGATAGGACGTGAAAGAGGAGAATAGAGAATCAGCACAACAGATCTGCTTGAAAGATGAAACTGATTCTTAAACTAAGGAAAAATTTTTCTTGGATTTTGGCTTAACGTTACTTGTATCAGCAAAATGGTAGAAAGGTTTTTGCATAGGCTTATGACAAGCCTATGCACTGATTGTGCTGCAAGCTGATCCTGCAGCACAATCAGTGCCCTCTGACCTATAGAGTGTACAAAAAAAGTGTACAATCCTGTTAGAGTTTTCAGCTTTGCGAGATGAAAAGAAAATTGACGGTTCTTCCTTTGCAAATTATTTCCTCCACCTTTAATGTGATATATGTCCTATACAATTATACAGAAAAACAAACAATAGAAGTGTCATGAGTCAAGCCATGACACTTCTACCTCCCTGGTAGAATCTGGTTTAATGTTTTCCTGTTGATGTAACTTGGTTTCAAGGACCAGGAGATCCTTGTCCAGATTCTTCTGTGGAAAACTTCTCAATAAAAATGCTCAACTTATTGATTTGAAATATGGCGTACATCAATAAACCAATAACAAAGTTAAACTTATGTTTAACTGTAGTGTAATATATCACATATAGACAACGGATTAGTTATCATCTGCAGCCCATATGCATGTTGTAAAAAAGGCATCCAACAAGCAAAATAAATAATATTATCAACGTAACAATTAAATGGTAAAATGTTGCAAACATTTAATCTGATCTGAAAGCTATTCTTAGAGAAAAATCCTCTCCACCTTGAACATCTCTTGTGAACGTTAAATTGGACCGATATCTTGGTGGCACATACATAAGCACAAATAGTTGTAAGTCCCTTAATGACATTTTTTTAATGACAATTTATAGTTTTCATACACTTCTTTTAGCATCTTGTGATCCACTCTTTGGATAACCTAGCTTGGATGGTCAGACTTGAACATGTTGGCAGGTGCAGGAGGATCTGAGGGTTTTTATCAATGTGAACGAATCTGTGAGAATCCAGTTTTGACCCAAACCCTCCAGATGTGTGCAAACAGATGATGAGGTATTTTATTTTTCAGCAGAAAAATTTGTTAAAATCATTAAAGCAAAATGGCTTCACAAAAAAAAAAAAAGCTTATCCAGAACTCAGTCCAATATAACATTTTTGCAGTGACCTGAAGATTCCTGTAAACAAGAAATGTTCTCACAGTCTGATAGATATGCCCAAGTTCTGCAGGTAAGTCCACAAAATGCTGAAATTACTTAACACAAAGATTTTTACACAAGTAAATATTAGTCTTGTTGTGTGGACATTTATGCTACAAGCTATTGTGCTATGTCATTTGAACAGCACTTCAAATATGTCACAATAAAAGTGGGAATTGTTTTGAAATCATTGGGTCTCAATTTTTAAGTAGGAATTTTTATACTATTTAGAGCTGGTCTAGAGCAGCAAAGGCTAGGGCATAAGAGCCGTAGCACCTCTAACAAGTGTGATTAAAAATACATAAACAAATATTACTGCAAAACACACTGTATTTCCTCACATAATTCATCATAACAGTCAACATTTCCATTCATGTTGCACCAAAAACCAAAGAAATTAACTCTGATTTTACACCGTGGACAGATTAAGCTAATGACTTAGTGTCAGCATGAGGATAGACTTTGTAGATAATGGGCACTTCCCATAAGAGTGCTTTTCGCCAAGGGGGTTATCACCTATGGTAAGAGTGTGTGAGTGCTTTTCACATACACTATAGGTCGGCGGCATTGGACCATGGACACAGAGGTAACACACTATTAACGTGTATTACTGGAAATAAATTAGCATGTAATTCTACAATTTTATTAAATGATATTTTGGGGGTCCAAAAGTAAGCTGCTGTAATTGTAATTGGATGTGTTTTGAGTGCTTGGATTATCATGCATTTATGCAAAGATATTTGACGAGCTAAAATAGTTTGTAAAAGCTCCTCAGGGAGAAATGTTTTTGCAGCATAGGCATAGAAATTGAGTAAAGTCACGCGTATTCCTACGGACGTTCAAGATCCAGCCATAGAGTTGTCATTGTTCCTAGGGTCTTGATTTCCAACCGGGGGGCTTAGGCACAATGAAGCTAGACCCCCCATATTTCATTTCTCCCCCGCTGATAGCATTTATCAGCAGCATCCTGATAAAAACAAAATATGCAACTTAAGCCTGAGCAGGGCTTAGCCGCCGAGGAGGACCGGATTACCCCGAGGCTCGGCGGGACAGGCATGAGATTGTGCTGTCATAAAGGGCCATTAGCCTCTTGGCAAACTGTACCTCAAGCCCAAGATGACAGAGCTTTTCAAGACAGACGGGGGGGAAAAATATGAAACTTAAATTCATCATGACAGATGGCTTGTGAAAGGGACATCCAGAAAGGTGGATTTGTGAAGATAAACCGAGCCTAAAAAAGGCTCATTCTTTCCCGTTTTGATTTTTTATTTGATTCTTTTGGGAGTTTCATCAACTTTCCTATCAAATTTCTTCATGAATTAGCTAATATGCATTGTTTTCATCTCCCGTATGTATTTATATGAAAAGAGAGACAGAACTTCCACACAAAACACAATGGAGTAGACTCACTGACTGGCCGGGATTAAATTTAATACAGGATCTTGACAGACATATCCTGGAAACAAGTTGCTCTCCCTGTAGATTTACTATAGGATCCAAGTATACATGTTTTTTTTTATTTTTTTTATTTAAATATTTCCCTCATTACTTGCCTGGTTAATCTATGAGAATCACATATTTATTTATTTACAGGATTTCAATCTTGCATTGGAGTGTTGACTTAATCTTAAAATGACTTTGCAGTCAACATTTTGATTGTGAGGAAGCACCTATTTCAGAGTGAAGGAGAAATGACAACATGAAACACAATTGCAACAAGGTTGGTTGGCTAAACTGGCCATAAAATACTGATGGATCAAAAGGAAAAGTGTGTGAAATTGTTTAGTATTTTGCTGAGTGGATTCAGGTGTTAGGCTACTTTGTGTTATTAGGCAACAATAAATGTGAGCATAGAAATATCTCAGGTGGAGTTTCTCAAGGCAGTATTCTCGTGCCACTTTTATTCAATATCTAAGTCTGCCCTCTCCCCCTCTCTTAGATTATGGCATACCACAGCAACACTTATCATGCAGATGCTGATAGTCTCTCTGAATGTCAACTAAATCAACAAACCAAATTTAATCCAACTTTATACAGAGAAGACACAAGCAATTAGGGAAAGTTTGATATAACATGAGACTCAAGCTGAGGATCTGAGCATGCAAGAAACCTATAGTGTATTTCTGTGTTTCATCTTGTGTAAATTGGTTCTTGTCATATTTAGAGTCTGATGTATGTTATACTGTATGTCAACATCAACCTGCCAAGGGATAACAGATGGAAACTAGGCTATAATCTGGCACATTCATAAATACATCTGAACCTATGTTCATTATAGATTTAAGTTTATATTTTAGCACCCAAGAATGTATATTACTATATAAGTGTACCACCATCTTAAACATATTACCACCATAGAGGTTTTCCCATTGGAAACTGGGCATTGGTTTGTTGAATTAATGGAACAGAGAGCTGCAGTTTATCTAGAATTCTGCTGCCAGAGTCTAGAAAAAATTATTATATCACACAGAAATTAAGATCCCTGCTCTGGCTGCCTATTGATGATATAACAGATTTTAAAAACCAGAACATTTGAGAGTCATTTACCAGGTTAAAATCTGGACCACTAAAACCAGCTTGAGAGAAAAACGGTGTTATGGATTTTTATTATTGTCTGCATTCTGTACCCTCCGAGGGTAATCTAATCAGTTCTAGTCTGCTTACATATGACTGATGGCAGTCACACATAAACATGGTTATGTAAGCTACAATGTGTGTACGTAAGCAGATAGAAGAGAATAAAAGAGATAAAGGAAAAGACAGAATCCCTAACAACAGGATTCTTCAAATCAGGAAAGTTCATTGCAACTTTCTCCTCAAAGTTAAAAATGACCTAATCGGCACATTTTAATTTTACTTTAACCAGTAGTTAAATTAACCTTTTTTTTTATTATTTATTTTAATTTGATGCTTAAATGCAACCATTATTCCCCCTAATTTATTCCTTTTTTTAAATGTAATTTTTCTTCCCGCTGTTCCTTTAGTTTTCTGCAAATCACCTTGTGTGTAAATAAGCACGTACAAATAATCTTCCCTTTTATTCAAGAGTAGAGTCAGTTCATGACGAGACAGCGCTGAAGACAGACAGCTTTCTCCCAATGCCCTGTCACTTTCTCTGACGAGCGGAAAATGAAGGCTCCTCTGTTATCTTTAGGAGGTAATCTGGATTATTTAGTGGAGAGCTTTCTCTTTTACTTGCTCCATCCCTGTCCCTCTGCGATGCCTGAAGGCCACATTATGAACAAGGCCTGTGGGAAACAGCAGGGCGGGCGTTGGGAGAACGGGGTGCAGACTGTCAGACTGGAAGGGCAGTGCCTCAGTCGGAGTCTTGCTCTGTCTCAGTAGGTGCACTTACTGTGTCTGCCGACCTGTCCTTTCCCAGAGGGCTTTGTGAAAGGGCAGAAATGTGATGCTGCTACACAGACACAAGTCACGGTGGAGTCAGTCTCCAGTGGCCATGTTGGATCTCCCAGTCTATGAACCCCCCTTTCCTTTTCTCTTTTTTTATCCTGAGCAGAGAGACTACAGGCGCCAGGCGCAGTGTAACTGCAGTCTCAGGTATGCCGGGCGGACGTTGAGGCTACTTCCCAGGACTTCACTTGCACCTGAAACTGAGTGACACGGGAACCAGACTTCAGCTATACCTCAGGGAGGGGAGCTCAAAGCGAGACAGAGCAGCATTCATAATTAAATGCTCCGTAATGGAAGATGTGAATGAAACTTTTTTTTTTTTTGGCAAATTCAGCAAAATTTGATCCAATCATTTCAAGCTTGTGGTCTTAAAAATAGATATGGGGAGCACACCTTAGTTTGTTAACAAGCATTTTTCAGCTACGAGAACCTAAATACCTCCAATGTAACTGGTTCTCTTTAAATACTGGAGTCATTTTGATAGTCAGTTAATATTACTGTTCATTTTAAATGCAAAACAGAGTGTTAGAAAAAGTATTCCTACCTCTTGCTTTTTAAGCACTTTGTCTTGTTGCAACAACAAATTTGTATGTTTTTTGAGGGTTTATGTGATGCACCAATGGTGAAGCAGACAGAAAATTATACATTATTTATTATGCAAAATTTTGAGTGGAGATACAGTTCAGGCATAGAGAGAAGAGCAGAAAGAGAGGGTGGGGAATATTAATGCGCTTGAATGACCCAGACAAAGTTCAGGCCAAATTTAAATAGAGAATCTGTGGTAAGATCTGAAAAATCAGCTGTGATTGAATAGAAGGTGGTTCTACAAAGTGCTGACTCAGGGAGGCGAAGTCAACTACACACCATGCTTTTAATAGTTTGATCTGGAAAGTTTTGAAAACCATGTAGCCTGTTCCTGCCCTTTAACCGTTTTGCAAAACTTTGTTGTGGTCTGTTGACTATATAATTAGTAAATGAAAGTTTACAGAACAAAATGTGGAAAAACTCCAAGTGATATTTGCACTTTTTAAATGGCATTGTTTAAAATTAAATATGTTCATCGCCTCCAGAGCAGCTGTAATATCAGTTTCTTCTTTATTTTTTCTCTAAATTTGTAAATTCTTAAAATTAAAAGTTTTGAACTTACAGCTGTGTTTTATTTCTGCGATATGCTGCTGTGCATTTTTACGTCCACACGGATGGCATTGTTTAAACACTTTAGTCTTGACTTCTTTGCAAGTCTTCTTCCTCTTTCCTCTGAGTGTTGTGGCATTGTCATGTGCAAAGGCTTAGGATGATTACAAAATAATTTGAAAATAGAATAAGTACGTGGTGCCTAAGTTTGAGGTTTGTTCCGACTGTCAACAAGTGACAGCTGCAGAGCAATTTCCATTGTGGCGTGAGTGGTTTTGTGGTAAATGTGCGCTCCCATTTATCTAAAATACATCCTAAGCTGTGGCTGCCGCTTCATTATTCGAGTGAGCCACATGGGTTACAAAGTGCATTTGTTCCCAGATGAAAAATATGTACAGAAACTCCAATGGCTGGAGTGTGTTTGTTTAGAGGAAAGAGGGCTTTCTAGTGGTATAGGAAAAAAAGTCTGTGTGCTAGTTGGGGGAAGAGAGAAACAAGCACAGATAAATTTATAGAAGAGGTGTTTGTTTGCTCAAATATCTCCACATATATTTTCTTGACCTTCTCGTTGTCAGTCTTTGCATTAATTCTCTTCATACAAAACATAAAAAACAAAAACAGCTCCTTTGTATTGGCTCTAGCTGTAACTGCAAAAGTCTAAACGTAGGAAACATTGCATATCTTAAACAATGTTATTACAGAACAAAGCCTATTTTTATAATTATAAATGATATTATGTAAAAGGTTAAAGATTATAAATAGACATTTATCCATTTTGTATTAATGCATTCTGGTGCAAAATGTGTGAACCAACAATAGGAGTAATATACATCAACACAATACCTTATATTTATTAATATTGTCAAGTTAAGAGCTATTTTACTGTCTTTTCTTCCTCTTTCTTCTAAGTGCCACGTTTCGTTTTTAATTGAGTACCTAAAGTTGTCAAAATTCAATAATTATATCAAAAGTCTATATAAATATATATATATATATATATATATGCCTATGCATATGTTGTTTTTTTGTCTAAGTTTGTGCTGTAAAGATGTGCTATTCCTAATTAAATGCTTAATGAGGACTTTAAACTCATACTTAATCCTTAAAAAGTTTTCATTTTATAATGTATTTTTTAATAAATATAAATAATTATCATAAAATAATGTCTATGTGCATTTTTATCTTATTTTATAAATGAACAAATCAATCTACTTTAAGAAACATCTTCTGGCACTGCTGTTTTTGATATTTGTGTTGCCATCTTCCTGTGTGCCAAATACATTTATTATAATCATTCTGATATTATTAATTCCTTGTCTGATTCAAAATTTATTTGTATCTTTTTTATGTTTCTACTTCAAACAATTTGTCAGGTAGTTTGATTTCATTGCCCTCAACTGAGTCTCTATCCACAATCATACTACTGGAGTAAACTACTGTAGCTTTGCTTGAGCGTGAGAGTGATGACTTTTGCGTTGTCCTGCGCAGTAGCCACCCGCCTGAACAGCCTCACTTTCCCATAATTCCCCGGTGTGAGAGAACCATTCACCACGGAACAGCACACAGCAACAGAGCTGACATGTCAGACAAGAAGCAGACCGTAGACTTGGGCTTATTGGAGGAGGACGATGAGTTTGAAGAATTCCCAGCTGAGGGTAAATATTTTGAGTGTTTTGTGAATATATAAAGTGCTCATTTAACTTTGAGCAGGATATCCGCAGCCCTAAAATTATCGCTGCGAGGCCGCGCGCAGTGACTCAGCTAGGCTAGTCGCATTAGCCTTTGCTAGCTAACCGAAAAAACAAACAAACCAACATTCCACTGAAACTGATTTATTTAACCACAATAATCAAATCTTCTAACATGTTGTCTCTGGACTGCATCAGAAAACTTGCATGTAATGTTTCTCTGCCATACCACTTCTCATTTTTATTGTATAAGCTGTAGCTCATCGCAGCTAGCAGTGTGTCACAACGATGTCATAAAATGAGACACCGTTTGCATTGAAATATGTAAAGGTTGTGAACTTAAACAGAAAAAATTAGCGTTATTTGTTACATACTGTAAATACATTTTTAGCAAATGTTCGTATACATGCTCTACTTTTAGCCAGAAGGCGTGTTTATGTAGAAACATGACGCATATTACACAATAAACCTTTTATAGGCATTAACAGAGAACATTACAACCTGAAATGAATACAGTAAAGATCTTCTTGAATCTTTTTCGACTTTATAATAAAGAAAGGGATTTATTTTATTATTAACTTTAGCAGACAAAAGGGATGTGTGTCTGAATATGGCATGCAGCCCTGCTGACACTACTTTTAGCACTTTTGACCTAGGCAATGTTTTTATGTTTTTAGCACCGATTTGATTAAGCCTGAGCTTACGAATAAATAAATTCCATTACATTGATGAAAACAATACATGGTTGTTAGTCTGCTACATAATGAAAACATTATGAGCAGACTATTTGTTTGATTTAAAATTCAGCTTATCTTAAGGTCAGTCGAACATTGTTTTGTCGGACCAAAACGTCAACATTATACACCTACTTTGTTGTAGACAGCTATAGAAAAAGGGCATTTTCCTGTTTAACGTTTTGTCTGAGAGTTTAAAATGCAAATATATAATTGTAACTCAAACTGATCTGCTGTAAATGTCAGATTGGACGGGGCTGGATGAAGATGAAGATGCTCACGTTTGGGAAGACAACTGGGACGACGACAACGTAGAAGACGATTTCTCAAACCAGCTGAGGTAATGACTAATGTAGCACTATAAATTAAAGTTCTCACTTAGCTAAGCACAGCAACATACTAAGTTGAACAGTACAGTGGAAATAAATGTTTTGTTTTGTTTTTTTTAAATTTTTTTATGTCTCCTGTCTCCCTTGATGAGTGTTACATTTATTTAACTTGCATTTTAAATCCTCTTCCTCTGGCCCCTGTACGATTCACTGAGACCCCGATGTGTTGCTGTGCAGCAGATACATAACAGTTACAGCTTTTGTTTCACTGATTTATACTATTTTGAAGATGTCAATCTGGGTTTCATGTAATGGTGCAGATATGAGATATTTGTATTAACATTGTTGCATCAAAGAATAATGTAGCCTCATTTGATATTCTCAGCAAAAGTTGTATCAAAAGCAAAAGTTACATCAGGGTCACAAATATTTTTGTTTACCTCATGTTCTTCCTGTTTTGTGCAGCCGGCAGTCTTGAACTTTGATATATGGTGGGGCTAATTATGTAAGGGAGGAGGTTCTAACTATCCTGCTGGTTTTAGATTGTCTTTTTCTGCTGCTTTTCTATAGCTCACTTTTTCATTAATGGTAGTGTACCATTTCATATTTCATGATTAATTTTTAATGCCCTAATTATGTCTAAAAATCAGTATATGAAATATAAAAAATGTAATTAAGTTTGATCTTAACAGAATTTATGTTCGGACAGTTATCTCCAGGTCTGTAATGCTTTGAAGGCGCATATGTAATCAATAACTGTTGATAGATAAGTGGCGGCTCTGTTTATGTTTGAGTACACTTGGAACTTAGTAATAGTAATATGCTATTTTATTTAGTTCAATTACAATAGACCTACCATTAAGTTGTTTCTTAAAGATATCATTATTGTTTAAGGGCACAGCTGCCATCTGTATGTATAATCATCAAATCCATAGCTGCATGCATTATCTAATATTTATGTAGTTCTTTTTCTCTCTCTTCCATCTCTTAATGGTTCTTACAATCAATACCAGAGGGTACTTATGCCCCAACCACCCACCAGTAATCATCTCTGCTGACTTGATCTTTTCTATTTTCTTTCTCCTTCCTGCAGAGCGGAGCTGGAAAAACATGGTTACAAGATGGAGACGTCATAGTGGCTCGCACTAATTCACTGTTCAGTGACGTTGGACATGGACATTTATATTTGATCATCTCTGGATGGCCGTTCGTCACAAGAAGACTTTCAAGGATTATAATTTGTTTCATTCGTTTTTTGTAATAAAAACTGATGTTTAGGAGAAAAAATGTTTGAGTTTTATTTTTTTTTCTGCTAACAAGTTTTACTTCCATTAGTACCTGGTTTAATTTTAATCCTAAATAATTTTCACGTGTCTTTAAGTAGTAATAATACAAAATGTCTTGTATTTATCATACAATTTCATCAATAGGTTTTTGGCACATACACCATAACATTGTTGCAGGTATAGAAGAAAACCCTGTTTTGGGTTGAAATATGTGCAATTTTTAAAATGGTTTAATTTTAGGGGAAAAAACCCCGTCTTGAACTGCTAAACTGCCCTTTTTACCTCTAAAATTGTTCTTTAACTTTAGGTTACATATATTTCTGAATTCCACTCCGACTGCTGTGCTGCACGAACTGAAATGTATTATTTGGCTTCAGTATTTTTACTGATAACTGTCAGGAGATGACAGAGTGACAAAGGAGTGAACAAAAAGTGTGAGACGAGGAAATTGAGACGTACATAAACTGTGCACACAATCCAAGCTAGCGCGTGGATGTGTGCTTTCGGTGGATGCCACATCCAGAGTCGGTTCCTTAGAGCCAAGCTGCACATCGCCCCCCTCCTTCCCTTCTCTCCTCCCTTTTCAGCCCCACAGCGCTGAGCCGAGTCCCTGAAGGAGAGATTATCCACTGCCGTGTTTGTCAGAGGTGGGGAGGGGGTCTCAGCATGGGGCCTGCCATGCCTGGGCCTGCCCCTTTCTGCCAGCCAGGCCCTTCTCTTCCGCTCGACACAGCAGGGACTCTCGTACTGAACCAGAGGCCAATTTAATCCCGCCACACTCCTCCAGTGAAATGATTTCTCTGTGTTTTCAACACTCTTGGTCCAAGAGTTCCAATGAGGTGAAATGGATGCCAGTGAGACCAAGGGGTCCAAAGGCCGCTTCCTCTTGAAAACAATCCACAGCCACAGTTTTTACAGCTAATTTTTGTTCTGCAATAATATCTGTCCAACACTTGATTCACTCTCTTGTGTTTACAATCTGTTGCCCAAGTAAATATTGAGGTATTTACACATGCTTAAAAAAATAAACTGATCACTTATGACTAATCTAAGTTGCATTTGTTAAAACTTTGGTTTCTCCGCTGTCGTCTGCCTTTGTTTCAACAGAGCCAGATTACACCAGATTCTAAGTAACACGTTGAGCTATTAAGCATTGAAGGCTTAAAATTTTGGAAAAACAGTAGCTCATAGGCTCTAATTTGCACGTTCAAAGACTGAAAAAGTCTAAGCATGTTGACAAGCATCTGACAGTCACTTCCTCAGGGAAAATACCAAATCCCTGTTTACTTTGAATTATCTCAATTATCTGTATATCACAGCCAAACAGATCTCTTGAGCACAGAGTCTATGTTGCATGCTCCAGCTGCCGCTGATATAGTTATTAATGAACAAAATAAAACATTGTGCCGAGGCACGCTGCAGAAAATAAAGCAAGGTTTGGTGTTTTGGCTCTGACGTGCAGGTCGCGTAGATCTGTTTATGCCCGTGAAACTAAGAGCCCTGGGCTCAGATGCTCATGCGATGGGCTGGGAAGCCACTCAAGTGGGAGAAATTGGTAAGTGAGAGGAACAGAGGAGGACCTGTGACCATTTTGTTTGTGCTGAGAGCGTTAAGATTGCTCCCCAGTGTTTGACGCAGTCGAGGGCCTCAATGGGCCCGTCGATATTCAGCCACACAAAGATCACAAAGACTGTAATTCTTCCGTCCCATTCAGTCGTGCTCTTAATTTTTGCATCTGTTGTTACACCGTCGTTGGCAACCTGGCTTGAATAAGTCACGGTGACTCTCGGTAAATATGCCAAATAATAGGCATAAGTTCAATCATTTCCAAAAAAACAAGAAGTTAAACTTTGCATCACTGAGCTCCTAAAGGCTGCAAACTGATTCTTTTCTTCCAGACTCTTTGATAAGCATTCTCTTATTTGCAAATCGTTTTTTTTTTTCTTTTTTTCTCCCTCGGCCCACGCAGTTCTGAGACCACATGCAAGAGAGCAGCCAATCGAACTGTGGCGAGAACTATTTCATAACACTTCATGTTGGGAGATGGCAGCTCCATTGTTCTCAAGGCCCACAAGGCTGTGGGCGAGAGTCCCTGCCGCGTCTGCACTGTAGAAACACACCAGACTCTCAGGCTATATTTTCCTTTTCTTTTCTGCAGAGGCTACTGTGACCGCTTCAGCTCCCTCGGTTCAGTTCTGCCTCTCTCTCTCCGCTTCTCCCCTTTCTCTTCGATCCCTTCAGCGGTGCGACGGGGTGAGGATGAAGCTGTCGTTGCACAGCTAGGAAGCGTGCAGCTGCTACTATAATAGCCATAATTGCACGTTTCTTTTGTTGGGCTGAAATTAACAGTGGGGCTGCAATACTACTACTAAACCCCCCCAAAAAAAACCACCAAGTAAAGATGGAGGGGTGAGGTTTTTTTTTTTTTTAACTCAGGAGTGCATTTACCAGAGAGACTGCCAACCCATTGCAGAATGGCCCACACCTGCATGCTCGCACCCCCGCTAAAGTAAACACAGATAATAAGGTATAATTACTTTAGAAAATAATAACGAGGAGGAACCCTTAAGACCCCCCCCTTCTCTTGGTGACAAAGGGCTGCTTGTTTATTGTGGGGGGTGAAACGGCCCCTAAGGACGATGGCAAGTGCCCTATCAAAAGACCAGAGGGCCCGACTGAGAGTCCCTTATAGGACAGCCATCAGTGTCAAGGGGGACTTGGGCTTTTAAGTCTTTTTTTTTTTTTTTACGTTAACTGGCTCAATTAACCAGTATGGATGGACCACAGGCCACTTTTTCTGCTTCATTCATGCTCCAAAAATGATCTTGCGTTGTCTTCTTCATTGATACGAGATCTGAAGGGACACATAAAAGCAAGATAATAAGATCTTCTTTATCCATTTATTTACACAAGAAAAGAGAAGATGGTTTTCACTGTTGACGTTTTTCATAACAGTTTTATAGTTTAGGGGTAAACAAATGCTGTTTGCAGCTCGAAGAAATAAGTACAGTTTCACAGTATTTATGCAAAAATGTGTCATTTCTTTTTACAAAATGATCTAAAATCAATCAATGGAGCTAAGTGCAGGACAATTCGGGAGGAAAACTTGTTTGGGGGGCTGCAAGGTGTGTGAGACTGATGCTGAGGTTCACAGTCCATTTGGACAAGAACTTTCTAAATATGAAGCAAGAGCAACAATCGGCTCTTTCTTTGGCTCTTTAAAAAGACTGAATGATGAAAAAAAATATGTTTTTCGCAGTTTTCAAAATGTAACTTTTTAAAACCTTGGTGTTCCTCAATACCGATATCCGGCCCACGTCTGGTGCTTAATAGCGCTCTTCACACTATAGTTACTTGTGTGTGCTTACTGTCCATCAGCAACCACAAGAGCTCTGAGTGTTTTGGTAAACCAAAGGTAAACACATTGGGAAACATGCTTATCCACTTACAAACGGAGGCCACACATATTTTCACTGAAAACCAAGCCAGAGACAGCATAGGGTTATTTGGTCTAATCTAAAAGACTTAGAAACAAAGGGACACATAAAACCAAACCTGGTTAATTAGGAGCTAAATCCCAATAAATTCCGTTGGTGAACATGTTCTTTCTTATTAGTTCAAGTTTATTGCAGAATATAAAGAGGAAAGCCAGCAATTTGCAATATTTCAGAGGTTGCTTTTTTTCATGGCACCGTTTGTCAAGAAAGCAAGAGGAGTCAGAAAGTTTCATGTTGCAGCCAAGAATAATCTAGCACATAGATGATCATTAAATATTTAATTGATGTTTTTTTCTGTTTCCCTCTCTCTCCCCCCCAAACTTATACTCAGAACAGGCAGCCTTGTCAGACGTGTTTCTCTAATCAGATCTCCAGAACAGATTGTTTGCACCATAGTTTTTGAAGAGATGAGAATGGATTTCATGTGTCTGTACATCAAGTTACCTTCTGCTGTGAAGTTTGGAGGTGTGTGGAGTTGTTTCTGAGCGCCGGCTTCCTTAGATCTTTGTCTTTAGATCTTTGTTCTTTTTCTCTCTTGGAAAAATAGAATGCATGTCTTAAAAAATATGTTGCAAATTGAAATCATGTATGCATTTTTTTTTTACTTTAAATCCTCTGCAACCAATTGCTTTCAGAAGTTTATCAGAGTCCACCACATGAAACCTAGGAAAAAAATAAGTATACATTTAAACTGGACAAAGAAAGCTTTCATCAAAGAAGCATTCAAGAAGTCCATGAGAACTCTGGAGGACTTGCTGCGATACGCTGCTCAAGTAGGAGAATCTGTCAACAGGATAACCATTTGTTGAACAATATTTAAATGCTGCTTTTAAATGCTCCTACCATGAATGGTAGGAGCATACATAACATGCGTATGTTATGTATGGACACAGAAAACGTGTGGAAGAAGTATGCAAAACATTTGAGACTGGGACGAAAGTTCACCTTCTAGCAACACACCAATCCTGAACACAAAGACAAAACAACAATGGAATGGTTTGGATTAAAGCATGTTCATTAATTGAGAAAACAAAAGAAAAGTGTGTTCATGTGTCAAGTGAAAAATTGTGTTATCCATTTGCTGTGATATAAAAGTGAAGTCTGGTTTCCACAATACCTTTACTCATGTGAAGATTAAAGTTTATTCTGCTCTATTTGATAGAAAGCCTAGTCAAAGTCAGACCTAAAAAACACTGATGTTCACAGAAAGTGAGGACTTTTGCAAAGAAGAATACCATTAAGTTTATCGTTTTTAACTGGATTTCTTGACTGAGTGCGATGCCGTAAACTAAGTAAATATTGCAAAACAGTCTGTGCCGGGTCGCCACCTTTTCAGTGTCCAACCAAATTAAAGGTGTGAAAACTGAACTACAGTATTAAAAACAAGCACTTTCTCCCATTTTCCAAGGCTGTTACAAAACTGAAGACCTCACTTAGAGCGAGTGTTGAGCCACTTTGGTGCAGGACTCCATAGCTGCGGTTGAAGAGAACATCTAAAATGGAAATATCTGACTCCACCTAGTGACACATGCAACCAGCAGATACAAAATCTGGGTTGCATTTCGTGCTTTCCTCTAACACCACTAAGTGTTTTGACGAGTGCCGTTGCAGTGCAGCTTAAAATATGAATAAATTCATATGAGCATGTGAACATGACGCTGGATAATTCAGACAACGTGGGATCATGCCACAGCCTCACTGTCACTTAAATCCATCCAGATTTTAACCCGGTCTGACGTGGTGGCACACAAGAAGAAACAGATGGACGTGTTTCAGTTGAATGCGATCCCTGTGAAAACACAAGACTCTGGTTTGAAGTCAGAACACATTAGGCCTGCCCTCACTCTGTTGAGTGCTGTAACACATATATATATATATATATATATATATATATATATATATATTTTTTTTTTATGTCAAAAAACTTTAGAAGTTTATGATACAATTTATAGAAAATCAGGTTGGTCTTATCTTCCCAGCTTGCATGTTAATTAGACAGTTTATAAATTTGTATTAAACAAATCACATCATTAGATAGCAAACAGAAATGATATTTGAGAAGTTCACACTAATCAATCAGCGCTAGACAATACAAAAGTAGATTTAGAGAATGAAAGTAAAAGGAACCATTAAAGGCTGAATATTTGTGATGTAGAATAATGACTTTTGTGTCTTCTGCGTAGGAGGAAATTCTGGCTCACTGATAATATGAACACCATGACTCTGGCATTGTGAGGACACAGAAATATAAAGCTGTTGGTCATTGTTATGAAATAGATAGTGCAAGTCTCCATAATCTCCATACACTAGCGTTAGCACGTTGAGCAGATGTGGCCAGAGAATAGTCTGGTAGCCCGCATCTTTGTTCGCTTAGATTTATACTTTCCCAATTGATATAAATTGGTCTTGAACAGTTTCAGAAAGTCCCCCACACACGTCAAGTCTATCAAGCCGTAAATATTATGATCAAATGTGTAAGTAGTTCAGAGATTTTAGTCTTGATTCTCTACGTTTCTTAATAAAGGTTCATGTAGCTCAATTAAAAAGCTGATGCTCATGTACTGATTCAGAAGGCAACTCAATAAACTAAGTTGCAGCCTAAAGCAGTCTAATTAAATGCTTTTATGGACTCAGATAAGGTGGTGACACAAAGACAAAGTTGCGCATCATCAGCAAGGAATTACTGGCGCCGTTGTACTTTATTGTCAGATCTCGCTGGATCGTAGAGGCTTAATGAAAGTGGGACAAGAATAGAGCCTTGAGGGACTCTATGTGTGACCTTTGTTTGCTTGGATATTTCAATGTGAAATACAAAGTAGTCCTAAATAGTACAAGAAATTCCCACCTCAATTTTCCAGTGCACCAGTATGTTCGATTCAATTCAGTTTAGTTCATTTCAGTTTTATTCATATACTCTATAAACATAAATGTAAGTGCTCAGTAAAACACATACAACCAAATCACAACTAAAAGAGTCTGTAAGGCTTTATTTAGGACCTTGGTACTAAGAGTTTAGAAGTTACAGACTCATCACTTATTTAATTATGAAAAAACTTGTAAAGCAGCTTTCCACAGTAGCATGTTTTATTTTAAACATAAACTTCAAAAAGAACCTAAAAATCTGAAAGTGTTTCTTGTCTTTTTTACTCAGCCCAGTTCTTTTATGAACGCAGAGTGTGGATAATAGCTGCTGTAATTAAGGGTCTAATGTAAGATGAACCAGTGTTGCATGTGAGTCATCCTCGCGCCATCATCAAACCGTAATGTGCAACTGAGCCAAATGGGCCAGCCATGATGGCAGCGTGTTTTTAACTGTGACGTCTCCTGCAACAACCCCTCCAACCCACCACCATCGAGCTTCTTCCCTTTGCGCCCAGAACACATCGCAATTAAGGGAGTTTGTTTTCTATTTTTTGCTCCCAGATTTTAGCCCTGTCCCCTCCCGTACCTTCAATATCTGAATGCACACGCTTCCGCCATCCACCTGCCCTGCTGCACTTAATGAGCCCCAGACGGTGAAGAATGAGAAATTAAAGCGGGGGGACGGAGGGGGAGGATTTTAGAAGAGTTTTCCGCCAGAGCAACAAAGCAGACTTGATGTTATTATCATACGTTGGGAATTATTTAGCCTGTAAAAATTGTAATTAATCAATCATCAGGTCCACTCACGCACTTCTGTGAAACCCAACATCGCTGGAGATCGACCTGAGTCGTGCTGACCTGTGACAAATCAATGTTCAGCCAACATTTATAGGACGTCTCAGAGGTCGATCAGCGTTGACTAATTACATATTGCGAAAATGTGCACAGAAAGGAAACAGTTGCAGGAAAAAGTCAATTAAAGACATCTAACGTTGCACAAGACAGAGGCCGCAGGGTAAATTTAACACCTAAACCACGTAAATGAACACAGTGAGTCAAACACTTTGAATCTCAGTGTGTGCAGGGCTAAAAACAAAAAATAATATATACAGTGCATATACAAAGTTAGAAAACGGGACTAAACGTCCATCGCCGTCTTTACATTTCATCGTGTTTTTCTCTGCTTCACATGCACGCACACACGCAGAGACACGTCTGGCAATCCAGGGTGGGAGGCCTTGGCCAATGCAGCCACAGTAGACTGGTCCCAGTCCCAACAAGGAAACAATTAATCATGTGTGAGCGGCTGTCTGAGCGGCTGCTCTCTGGACAACAACAACACTCAGCCATTTATCTCCCCTGAAGGCAGGACAGCCAGCACACCATGCAGGCATGCACGCATCCTCACACACACGCAGACACACACATGCGGAAGAAGAACAAAGACACGCTCTCAAAACTCTGAGAATAATCCTCATTTGCAATGTTAAATTCCACATGCAAAGGAATCACATTAATGCAAGCTCATGGACATGTCTGACAGCAGACAGGAATTATATTTTGCGATGCAGATGCAAGGAAACAGACACTCGCAGGTTCTTGTTGCGTCCTACTCAGATGGACGTCGTGATGACATATACAGAGTCTACATGCTCCACATGTCTGACATCAAAGAAAAACAGCTCAGCATTCCTTCACAGGTCATTGGAAGGAAGTAGTGATTTTTTTATATGGGTGCTGTGGCTCCACTCCCAGGGAGCCATTCTGGGTGATGTACTGTAAGCTCTTCGACAAAAAGTTGGGCCTAAACTGTTCACAATCCTTGGTTGCATTTGATCATCTCTGATTAGAAATCTAAAACAGGCCACTCCAAATTTATCTTGAATTCTTCTGCCGAACGACAATTCTTTAAAACCCATCATTTTTCTGAAAGGAGCATTTTTTTCTGCTTGTATTTTTGGAATCAGGATCACCTTATACTAAGACAAGCATAAAAAGCATAAAAATTGTAACCCTGGCTGTTCATCCCCTTAACTCAATTATTCAATGCTGACACCATATTTTTTTTTAAATGTAGGCTTGATTTGTGTATCCTACTATTTGTAAGAAAAGAATTTAATGTCCTTATTTTCTCGTAAGTAAAACTAATGTCTCGTTACGAATCCACACAAAAAAGGAGAGGCGTTCATGCAAGAATGGGCGGTGTTTGTAAGTTATCCTCTAGACATTTCACACCCGGTTTGCTGTGAGTTCCATGAAGACAAAGTGGAAAGACGGCCATTCCCCCCCCCACACTTTACTGAAATGATTGAGCAAAGTTGGGTTGACAGTCACTTTTTTGTCCAGAAATTTAGTCCTCCTTAATGTAACTTTCGGCCTTCCAGGATGCTGGCAGGAAAAGTTAAGAGTGAGTCAAAGCAGACAGAACTTGCTGAGATGAAATAGGAAATTTGTCATTTATTCCTCTTTGCTACATCTGCCTCAGACAGCAGGCTGGTTTGTGAGTGTAGGCGTGTGGATGTGTGGTTAAGCATGTGCAATCTGAGCATATAGCCAAACGTTTATGTTGATTTAAAAGTGAGTGTCTGTTTTGGGAATTGCTGTAACCCTGTGTGCATCTGCATGTGTGTGTGTTTGCGTGCTACTGCATGTTCCACGTAGCGGGGGGGAAAAAAAAGCTGTCTAAACCCCAAGAGAAGCAAACAAAGAAGCCGGTGTGTGTTTCAGGATGAGGGATCTGGATGGCATCAGTAGAGCTGGGCAGATTAGTCGTGACACGGGTTACTTCTGAGGTCCCTGGTGAGAAACACATTGTTGCAGTTTGTAGCTGAGAAGAAGCTTTGAAGCTTCTGTTATCACACCATTGATTTTGTTTTCAACATGGCGACCTACCTCCGATTCAAGATAAGATTACAAAAAATATTCCGCATGAACTAAATAGTTACAGTTTCCCCAACTTTTGAACACCCTTCTTAAACTGTTTTGCAACTCCACTGCGATGCCACAAGTGTGGTTTGGTTTGGTCTGATAATGACAATTTCACATCCTCAAAAAAATTAACTGTATTCAGAGATGGCTTTTGGTAGACTCAAGAAAGAAAAAAAAGTGCTTTTCTACCAAATATTTTTGTAAAATTCAACAAAATGATGTATAAGAGTACAACAAAGTAAGGCTAGTGTGTGTGAGTCAGTAACATACACTTGTAGAGAAGTTTGTCAATTTTCATGTTATGTTTTTAGGATAAAGTTAGCCTGGTAAAATCCAGCTCCTTGACCTACGCTTCACTTCATAGAGATGGTCTGGACCCCTCGGCTTTTGTGAAGTGATCGCTTGCTGGAGGCGTCAACTCTGTTGAAGGTATAAACGAATGGATCTGATTTTATCCAATCGTAAACCTTTGGTCATGACGTATGTAAAGAGCCAGCTTGATGAAGGTTACTGGAGATTCACTGTGCTGGAAACAACCCCAGCGGTAGTAGGACCAGTAGCGAAGACGACATGCTAGCACAACAGATAGTTACCATGATGACTGAAGGCTGCTGCTGGACAATATTGACCAAGACATTGCACTTCATTCTTAAACGAGTCCTGCTGAAGAGAGACAAGAAAATGTTCCCTTCCCAAGTGTTTTGATCACCAGGCCTATTCGTTTGAATTTTCCTGATTCACCTGTGCTTTAAACGGACAAAGAAAGGCAAGTGTTTTGTGTCAAATAAGATGTGTTAAAAATCTAAAAGAATGTCTGCACCATTTATCAAAAACAGAGAAAAGAAATCAGTGAATTGTCTGACAATAGATAAAAATGAGTGATTGAAAGAGAACGACACTCCAGTAGCAGCAGCAGGACTTTGTAAACTGACAACACTCAGAAGTATGGATAACTTAAACACATTAATTCATATCTTGCATCCTAAAACTTTCAGCACCGACTTGAACTTCCATTAAGTCATTTCGACAAATGCAACCATCCGCCCCTTGCTCCATCCTTCTTCAGCCCAGGTGGCAGGCCGACAGGAAGAGGAACAGGAAAGGACTGAAGAGATTTGCCGCTGCTCTCATTTTCCTTCAAAGACAAACGCCCCTCAGATAATTCCCCCAAATGCTTCTTGCACGGAGGCCGCTGTGATCAGCGGTTATGAGACAGCGCAGGAACCTGACAAACGACAGAAAAAAAAGTGGGCAGCCTCCATTCGCTCCCTAAAAACTGGTTGCAGGGAAGCATCTGGGTTCATTTATCCCCAGCCAGGCATCCTGTAGGACCCCTGTGCCCTCTCGGGTTGCAGGGTCTGAACGGATCCCAGTATGGGTTCTTGTTGCTCACTAGTCAATCTGGACCATCTCAAATCTTACATCTCTTCATCAGGCCCAGATAGTGTAAAGTAGAGTTAGTACGGGCACTTCACCCAAGCTAAGAGGCAGATTCATTCAGGAACAAGTGCTGGCTTCGGGCTTGGCAAAAATTTCATGGAAGATTGGAAAAAGGTGGAGCATGCAGGCGAAACAAGACCTCTTGAAACAGTTAAGTGCATCCATTTGCCAAAGCTAATTTTCTCTACACATATGTACAGATCTGTCTGTATACCTTGACAAACAAATGCACACAAAAATATGAGCCTCGGAAACCCTCCTGTGTCTCATGCCTGCAGGTGGAGAGTCTGTCAAGCTCTATGTTCCGATGCGACCGTCCACTTTCCCCTTTGTGCCAAATGTCAGTGCGGGTTATCGGGCTTTACAGCTGAATGGAAGCAGAGTGAGTCTGGCTTGCTACTTAAAGTAACTGAGAAGTTATTCAAACACCCAGTTATTATGGTGTAAACAAAGGCAGCCTGTCAAACGCTATTACAGATATGGTGTTTACAAGAATGCCACTTTAATGCACTGCATGCTTTCTGTGATGATTAAGAATAGTATTTGACAACCTGATTGGAGTAAAGTCAGTAGATTATAAGACGTAATGTTTTATTGTGAGGTGGGCACCAGAGCAACAGAAGAAGGCTCTATTATCCTGTTAATAAGCTCCTTAGCTTATTGATGAAGAATGATAATACACTGAAAATGTTAAAACGGCCCTTAAAGCAAATAGAGTTCAGCATGTTTCGCATATCAGATGGAGACTGATTTCATAAGACGTGGTCACATAATTCCTCCTCTCACCACCTTCCCGCCCTTTATGCAGAACAGATTTTTTGTCTGAGTCACCCAGCTCCGACTGTCTGCTTTGTGGTTTTGGTGACACTTCGGCGAGTGCAACGGTTTACTCGTTGCACAACAGAGCGTTTTCACACCGTGCTCGCGTTTTCGGAAATCTTGAAGTACCGATGACACCGCCGCAAGGCTTCCTGCTCGGGTAGGACTCGGTTAATTAGAGGGGAAGTGAAGTGGTAGCAATCAAGTGGTGGCACGTTTGCAGCTGCACTGTCCGTTGGCCGGACTGCTAATGTGTCCTCGAGCAGAATACATGTAATTTGAATATGTATGCATTTTTAAAGATATGTGCAATTGAGATGTGGATAAGTGTAAGATCTTTTTTCCCCAGACCTAAAAGGACTGGTTTGTGGTGTCATAAAAAAAAAAAAAGACAAGAAATTAGGAAATAAATCTCAGCACTTTTTTTGGCCAGGCCCTCTTATATCATTTTCTCTTTCAGCAATAACTGACCATTATTAAGACCGAATTAGATACATATTTGGCATGCCTTTCAGCTCATGGACTCTAAGCAAAATCCATAAAGTGATATACTTTGTCGTCAGCATAGTGTGAAATTGTCCAAAAAAGAATCACTGTCAATCAAATTTTATTTGTATAGCGCCTTTCAGCTGCAAAATATTTCAAAGTGCTTTGAAATAAAAACACAAAAATACAAAGTCATAGAACACACAGTCAACAATTGACACGTTACAACATCATCTTGTTGATTAATGTTTCATTGATTATGTTTCAAAAGCAACTCCAAACAGGTGGGTTTTAAAGGCACTCAGAGTTTCATCTGTAAACTAAGCAGATGGTGAAGCAACACAGATGACTGTAAAGGTAGCGGAGCGGCTTGCAAATTCTCAACTATGCACTTCTGCAGTCTTCCTCAGAAGTCAGTTCACAGCCGTCTTAAGAAGGTTTTGCCATCACTTTGACAACAAATACTTAAAATAGTTCTTCAGTGTTTTGACCCCCATTAAGAATGCACACCCATAAACTACCTCGTTAAAACTTCTCCTCTGGTTTAACCCTGAACATTCAGTCTTTTTACTTGGCTCTGGCATCAACTTTACTTTATTTAAGTAAAATTCGACTGTCCTATCATCACAGACATTTTATCATTAGCATCATTTAGGTGAAGTCATAGTTTGCAGAGAGCTTAAGTTATCAGTTATTTTTACTCAAATCAAAGTTTTTACACCATTACATTTTTTTATCTGTTTTTGTTTGCTGCCACTCTTACATGTTTCAGATACTCCCAAAAATTTTCACTGTGACCTAATAATGAAATAAACTAATTACTGCAGCTGCTGTCAAGGGTTTGGGATGAAAATGAGGGTTCTACGCCCGTGTGAAGAAATTCACTCTTTGTGGCATGAACAACCTGTTTAAAACAAAACTACTGTATCCCAATCAGCTTAAATTGTGGACTTTGATTAGGCCACTCCAAAACCTTGCGTAGTGTTTTGGAGCCATTCAGAGATAGACTTACTGATCTCTGAGTCAGGATTTTCTGCTAAAGTGGAGGCTTCATGATTTTATGAATTACTTGCTGCATCAAGTTCTTGATGCGGCAAAGTAGCTCCATCATCGCCGCCACATTTAAGATCATCATGATGTTTTTTGGTGGCAAGTGTAAAGTCTTTGTAAAAGTCTTTTTTTGGTTTGTTGACAGTATCCAGCCTTTTCTCTCATGTAACTGAGGCCTACGGAGCTTCTTTGCATGTTGTTCTTGTTTCGTTCGTGATCTCCTGGATGAATCCTTGATCCGCTTTTGGAGTAATTTTGGTTGGCCAGCCACTCAAAGGAAGGTTCACTGCTGTTCTGTCTCTTCTCCATTTGTGGATGATAGCTCTCATTGTGTTTGACTGGAGCCCAAAACCCTTACAAATGACTTTGCAAGCCTTTTCTGACTCCTAGATGCCAGTGACTTTGTGTCTTGACTGTTTCTGAACAGTTTTAGTTTGGGGCATGGTGTGTTGTTGAGCTATTTAAATAATTCCACAGATATGACAGCTGCTCAGCATGAGTGTGAAATTTGGGCTTACACTCCTGGTATAATATTGAATATTTACATAATTGATTATATAATACAACACGTTATTGGCAAGTTTGTTCTATTTCGGTATTTTATTTTCAATCGATATTAAATGTGGTTAGAAAACAATCAACTACAAAATCCTTATCTTCAAGCAAGAAGCTTGACTGCACGTACAATAAAGCATGTCACAACTGACTTTCTTCTCAAATCTTTTGTGCTGCATGTTTTAAGATAATATTGTGCAGACCTGATTCTCAACTGGGAATCTGTACGTTTGAGCGGCGGAAAACTGGACAAAGCCTCTTTCTTCAGGTAAAAACTCCTTACAAATCTGAATCTCATTACCATGCCATGAATACATCCTTTGGAATCCATTAAGCATTTCCTGCCAAAAACTACAATAAGAATTCACATTCAAGCGAAAAAGAGAGAAAAGGATGGAGAATAAAGCCCCAGTCAGAGCATTACTACAAAGCTTTTTTAGTTCTTTCAGTCCACTTTAGGCAAGGCAAAAAAAAAAAAAGAACAGAGAAAAGATGTGATTGACTGACAGATGATAGCAATAAAAGTAAGAACAAACTGGCCATTTTACTGCGGTAGGGCCATTTGAGAAGGGATTATTAACTTGTCAGCATTTCAAACCGAGACGCAACTTTTTCTCCTCCAAGAAAACATCTCCATGTCTTGTTACTTTTATTAGAAAGTCTTTTTAAACCTTCTGACCCCGGAGGGCCTCCATTATTGGCTGTTAAAAGGGACGTGCAGGTCATCGGCGTGACCCGGAGTGCCCTATTAATCATTTGTTTAGACCTACATTCTGGTCTCTGTGTTCAGTGTAGGCTAAAAATAGTAGAAGGAGGCACACCGGGACAACCGTCCGCTGATCATCATTCAAGCTGTCAGGACGCGTGGGTCCTTGGGGATGTAAACAGGAGACCCCCGAAGCAAAGGAAGTTCAAAGGTTGCAAGGTTTATTAAAACTCACTTGTTTTTTAGTGGCTGACACAATTTCTGTTGATTTGAATACTAAAAATAGGGTCTAAATTTGACAAGCAGACATCATTTAGCTGGGAGTCATTCATAAAGAATCCCAAAGAGACCACAGTTTCATTTCTAGGCTGCTAAGACACGTTTTAAAGAAAAGTTTGCAGCTCATGAATAACACACAGGCAGAGCAAACTCTACACCATGCTTTCCATGCTAAATGCCACCAGCAAGCAAGTTGTTTGTTCGCAAGACTGACAGTAATGGGAAATAAATGCCACCGGATCGAATCATTAATCTTGTCAAATATTGTCGTACGACAGGAGAAAATACAGGTGTGGAGATTACATCGGCTGATAAAACATTACTTACAGTCATTTTTCCAATAAGCGATGAGCCCGGTGCTGTCAATATTTGGAGGGGATGCCAAGCATGCCCTGGTGAAGGCCATTTTGAGAGGAGCAGAGAGCCTGCTGGGAAAAATACAGTGGTTCATGCTGGGTCTCTGGGAAGCTGAAAAGCCACCAGCAAAAAGCTATGAATTATTTTGAGCGCAAAATACATTTTCTTTGAAGACTGTCGGGCCATTAGAGGCCTTTTGCTCCCTTTTAAATTGTTTTTATGCTGTGAGTAATGTTAACCTTTGCTTTTGTAGTCATGAAATTCTCTCTCTGCCTTCTCCTTTTGTGCACAAAAACACAGAACGGCTGGAAAAGCGGGAAATAGAGTCCAGGAAGTATTCACTGCAAGGAGAGAAACACTTTGAGTGAAAAAAACAACAACAGAGGTTTTGATGCTTATTTTATTCCTCAGAAGAACAGGAAGGAGGATTAAATGCTTATGTAATGATTTTTAAATACATCACAACTGAATAGTGCTACAATTTGAGGTCTTATGTGATAAGCCATTTGTAAAGTGAAACAAAAAGGACGGATGATTTTAAAAATTTTGAGATGAAAATATGGAAAGTGTAGCATGTAATTCGTATTAAGTTCCCCTTATTCAGCCTAGTCTACCATCTGCAAACCTGAAGAGTGTGGCACAACAACCAAACTGATATTGTCAATATCCTTGCAGTGTTTCTTTTAGGAACTCCGGTTGTTGATCCGTTGTGCCCTGAAGCACAGCTGATCCTCTTTCATCCTCATTTCACCACAACAATACATGATTTACTAGAGCCTCTGCGTTGGTGATGTGATACGTTCACAAGTTGGGATGTCTGTTCTGTTAAGCTCACTGACAGGGCTTCATGCCTGGAAAATGCATAATGCCCTACCTTTCACATGTTTTATTATTTATGTATTGTCATGCTAAGACTTGCTAATGGACCCAAGAGCAGAGACTGTGTAAAGCAAAGTTTTTAGTTTTTTTTTTATATATGGCTTACTCAGCTGGTGCAAACATTCGGCAGTTGGAAGACTCAAACAGAGAGCTGGGCCACAAATATTGTAAAATCAGCACATATATTGGCAGAATTTAACAAGACAGATTATATTCTTGTTTATGAAATTGTTAGGAATAAGAAAAATCTTCATTCCTTTTTGAAAAACATTTACAATAAAAATGCGAAATGATTTGATCCTCTATTACTATTCTTTTCGCATTTTGTTAGCAAATCTATGACTTGACTTTTTTGGCGTGAAACTACACAGGAGAAGGATGGTTACATATGACGCGTCACACCATCAGGAGCCTTTTCAGGTGTTCCCTCTGTTATAGATGCGCCCCTAATTTCACACTTACCCCACCTCCTGTCAACACCACCCCTGTTTTTTAACATTAATATGTATGTATTTAATGATACATAATGATGGGTAATAAAATGTTAGGGGTAAGTCCAAAAAAAAAGAAGAAAAGATTAAAAGAAAAAAAATTCATTGCCATGGTAACTGACTAGGCTTCTATAAAGAGCAAAGTGCACATGGCTGCGTAGTTTCATGTTATTACATTTACTTGAAGGTGTGTGTGTGTGTGTGTGTGCATGTAGTGCGGTAGGAGTGAGTAGTGGGGGTTTTGTAATTGGAAAAGGAGAAAGAGCAAAGTGCACACACATACACACACACACACTCATGCATGCACGCACTGTAATTGCCCGTGCTATTCAGGAGCACTCCGTTGCATTGTGAGGCTTTGGAGCAGGATAAATGGCAGCCGTGGCATCGAGGTAAATCTATTAGGAACCCATGGCCCTGGCTTTGTATCTAAACCTCATTTTGGCTTCATGGAAACGAAGTCATTTCATAAATTTCCTCTCTTCCAAACACTTTTTTAGGTCCTAGTTAAGGGCATTATATATTTTCCAGACATTTAAATGTGCGAGGGTTTGATGATACTCCTGCGGTGAAGCCACTGTTCTCCTTATGATCAAAGGATTTTATGAGACATATTATCTAATGGATTATTGTGCAGACCAGCATTCTTATTATCACAGAACACACACATTAGAATATCATTGATTTATTTTGGTATTTCTGTTCAAAATAGTCAGTCGTTTCACACAGTGATCCTGTTTCTTTTTTTGAATCTTGATTATGTTTCTGGCAAGTAAAGAGCTGCGATTAGAAATTGTTACCACCGACTTTCACAAAAATAAAAAAAATCTATTACGGTATTATGGCTTACAGTTACTGAGAACCCACAGCTCTCATAAAACCAGAATGTTGCATAAATTCCGATTAAAAAAAAAATATAAAAAATTAATTACAGAAATGCTATAGTCAACACAATCATGGGAAAACTGCTGACTTGACAGTTGTTCAGCAGGCAGAAATTAAAAGTGAGGGTAAGTCAGAAAAGTCAGTCCATGCAAGAAGCATGGACTGACAACATGGACAACACTCTGTGAAGCTGGTTGTTCACAGAGTGTTGAATCAAAGCCAATTGGTGGAAAGTTGAGTTATAGGACAAAATGTGGTAGAAGCATGTGACCCGGGCTAAAGAGCAGTTGTAGTGCAGCCATCTACTTCATGATGATTTACTTTTCCAGCAGTACTTAGTGCCTGCTCACGCCATCCATCCATCCATCCATCCATCCATCCATCCATCCATCCATCCATCCATCCATCCATCCATCCATCCATCCATC
>CAEFZY010066853.1:0-15998 GCA_903066815.1 Brachyrhaphis roseni
TAGGCACAGCCAAGATACTGCGCAGAACCCTCAAGCTCCCAGGCCTCTGGTAGAGGACCCGAGCTAAGAGGAAGAAAAAAAAACAAAAAAAAAAAACACCCGCGGTGGGTGAGAAGGGAATTTTTTATTTTTTTATTTTTTTTAGGGGGGCAGACAGACAGACAGACAGATAGATAGATAATTTTGAGATTATTTTAATGTGTGCTTAAACTTTAAAGTTAATACCATGTGTTGCACACTTAATAGTTAATTAGAGTGATGTTCTCAGGTTCTTTTATTGATGAAAACTGTTAATACAGACAAGAGCGACAGTGAACGCCTCCGCTGATCAGCCCTTGGTTCGCTTAATAAATAAATATTTACAATCTAGCTCAAACAATTACTCATTCATAACTTTTGCTCTCCTATCTGGCTATTTTACCTTAGCTTACGTCCCCTATACAAGACAACTAATATAAATAGCAGCGATAATTGATATTTACTAGTTAACACAGACCAGACCGACATGTCGGTCAATGTGTTCTATACGCCCACTGGTGGCGAACTGCTGTAACTACAGTTTCATGCCTCAGTCCGAATAGGAGAAGTGCAACTTTAAAATAATTTCTATAGCCAAACAGAAGTCTTTAAATAAAGTAAGAAAACCGAGAGGGTGTAATTATTTCTAATGTACATTCTATCACATATGGAACTGTCTGGATATTTGAGCTGTACAAATAAACAAGTCAAGTTTATGTGTACAGCTCATTTTAAGCCAAATGCTTTACATGGTGAAGCATGGTGAAATTGAAAAGTAAATTGAAGTGGCATATTAAAGAAAAGTGAAGAAATATAACAGTTACAAATAACTTAAAAAAAATCAGTTATAACATTGATTTAAAAGGGACTTGGGGTATGTTTGTTGTTTTGCCATTTGACTACTGTGACTTGATCATGTATTAGTAGATCAAGTCTAAAAATTGCGGGTACCCCTGCTGTAAGGTTATGTGATGTTCCCTAACAGATCCACAAGACTAATAAATTAACAAAATTGCAGGTATCAGTGAAATGTCTGACATTTTAAGACTTATCTTAAGCATTATCTGTTCATATATTTCTGGATTTCCAGGCATACAGAGGTGGATGTAACCTCCACCTCTCCTTTCCTACAAAAAGGAGATAACATTTTATTTAAGGGCATAACACACATTATTTTAGAAACGATTTTAGTAATGAACCTGTCTGCTTTCATAGCATTTTTTTGCTGCTTACACACCCCAATTTCTCCATTGTGGGATAATAAAGGATTTTCTATTCAATTCTGTTCTGAATTAAATCAACAGACATGTGGTTGACAGAATACATTTGTGTCTTATTAAATGTGTAAAAACCTAAAACTGTACATTCATTTTTTTCCCTCGATTTTATTTTTAATGTTCTTTTTTCGCAAAATTTTCAGGTGAACAGTACAAAGCAGGTTGTAAAAAAAAAAAAGATCACAGAAAATCTGAGGTTAAAATGTTTCCAGTCATTAGAAATCCAATTCAGGTTAAATTTAATGACATTGAAAGAGGCTACAAATATATTTAAATGTCTAAAATCCAAAAAATTAAATTGATATTTTTACTGTGACTGAAATCTCAAATAAAAATATAGTCATTAGAAGACTATAATTTGTTGAAAATTTCCCTGATGTTTCTGTCAAAGCTGTCTAGGTGAGATGAACACATTTGCTTTCAGACATGCAGCCATGTCTGGAATAGTCAATGCATGACTAAGCAGGGCTTCATTCTGATCAAGACAGATTTAAACGCCATCAAATCGAAAGTTTTCTTAAAATAATTTATTTGTGATTGTGAAGGTTACTCATTTTTGTTTGACTTCAGTGTTACAGAAAGAACATAAATCAAAGAAAGCAATTAGAAATTCTCTTTAAATTTTGTTTCAACCTCTAAATTAAATATGAATCTCCTCCTGGAATGTGTTGATAGCAGAATATGTGCTGAAATCTGAACTCTGAATCGTCCTCTTCCTCTTAGTTCTCTGTGATGGCTGATGAATTTCCAGGGCAGCATAACACACATTCTCATCCTAGGATTTAAAATTCAGAATCATCACGAAATGGTAAAGTTTAATTACCATTAAAGAGAATACTTTTTTCTAAAGCACAAAAAAAATATTGTTTGTTTTGTTGTACCTGTGTTTCTTCTGTTTGTCTTAAGGTGTTACCTCTCTTTTTCTCAGCTTGGCTGTTTGCTGCAGATGTTAGAAAATCTCCAATGTAATAAAATTGAAAGAAACAAACAATCTTGGTTTCAAAGCTTTAAATGAGAAAAGACATTAAAACTACATTTACCTGACTTTTGGCATAACAGGTAAACCAGAAATGCGGAGAGGAGAGCTGAGAGGGCAGAAAAAAACGGACACAGAGCAAAGAGCAGCTTCCAGCACAAACCACATTCCTCCACTGTCATGGAAATATTTCGGTTTGGTAAATGAGTCTCTGTATCTAAAAATGAATAAACATATAATTATCATTCTCATTTGCAATTAGTTTTGTAAATGCACACAGCACATCATTCTCTCTAACAAAACACTTGAAAGATTTTTCAACAATTTTCTCTTTGCATTTTTAGAATGTTACATTTAGAGCTAAAATATATTTAGGTGAAACATGAAACTGGTATTGTTTAATGCAGTTAACTTTCAGTGGCTCAAACTTGCCTAAAATAAATATGCAGCAGTGTTATTACTGTCCTATAATCAGAAAGGAGTACTTACAGAGTGTGATCTTTGTGGTGATGGTGCCATAGATGTAAGCTTCTTGAGAGAAAATGTTTTTGTTTTCGTCTTGCTTTACCTTGTTCTCCAAAGTTCCACAGTAATAAAGTCCCTCATCAGAATTAGTGACGTTTATGATCATCAGGTCATAGGAGTTGGACGACTCATTCTTCACAAATTTAAAACGAGGGAATGTGATTTCTCTTTCATTAAGAGAGTCCTTAAAGTTTGCAGCAAGAGTAGGTTGGTATTCATGGGAACAGTTCCTGAACCAAACTATATATATTCCAAGTGACACCTTGCAGTCACAGTAAATGGTGATGTTGTCTCCAGGCCGGACAATCGTCTCCAACATTGAATCAGAAATGGAGCAATGACTCCAGAAAAAAAGCCCTAGGAAACAACGACATTTAGAAGAAAAAGCATGTGAATATTACTCCAGATTTAAACCCTAAATGTTGCATATATTTAAACTGTGAACATAGTTTAGGTTTTGCTAAGAAACACACTTATTGTTATTTATATATTGGCAAATCTTAAAATTACCACAGAGAACAATGAGAATCTTCAGCAGTTCATCCATGACTGATGCTGACCTGGATTTAAGTGACAGTTTTGTAGGTTTTATTTGCAGACGTTATGACGCAAAGTTTTCCATTAAAGGAGATGCAGCAGCTGATTGGCTGCTTGAATGGAACATTTTATTCTGAGGTTTCTTTTGGCTGAGTTCGGGGCATGATGTGAATTTGGAGGGTGTTTCAGGTGTTGCAGCTTTTTGAAAATTCAGAGTGAGGGTAATGGATGAACTGCTGAAGGAGTTTTGGATTAGACCATGTACTTTATTTGATGAGTTTTATTTAAAACAAGAGTAATCTTTATTCAATGTGTTAAAAGGCAGCACAAGGTAAAATACATAGCAATGTGCAGTTCTTTAAAATATTTCCTAATCACAAGTCCAAGTGTAAACTGTGTCACTCAGGGTAAACACAATAAAAATATGAATTATCTGCAGCATTGCTCATTAAGATGGCTCAACGCTAATGAATATGAAGGAAAATATACTGTACATACTTAATGCTATTGTGACATGAGCGGTGCCTGAAACTTAAATTGTGAAATACTATGACCACCAATGCCACCTGTGGATATAGACACAGGACTATTCAGCTCCCTGATGTTTACACAAAGGTTGTACCAGGCCAGGACAATAACGAGAGGTGGATTATTCATTCTGGATTATTGGATTGGATTATTCATTTTTAAAAATAATTATTTTCACAAAAGTTTAAAATAGGCCTACAACAATACAATTTATAAATAAAAGATTAATTTTAAACTGCACCCACTAAACCGGTACACACATATACAAATACTATATATATTTATACATGAAATTAAAACTGGCTCAACATGGCATCAATATCAGCATCCTGGGTTGCTTTGGTTCTTGGTTTTCTCATGGGTTTGCACTTTTGATAACCTTTTATTTATTTATGTTCATTCTTTCTTCTTTGTTTTCTGTTTCTGTCAATCTGCTTGTATTTAGATAAGTTTTTAGCTGTTTATTTATGTATGATTAGATTTTATTGTGTTTGTTCATTGTTTTAATTATTCTTTTTCCTGTTAGATTTATGTTTTACCAGTTCCCCAGTTAGTGTGTTCTCCTCCCTGTGCCATGCCCCTGTTCTCTTGTGTTGTAAGCTTTTTTTTTTTATTTATCAGCAAAATTACCATCATGAGATCCACAATGTCCTGTTCGCATTTTGGTCCTAGTAAATGCAATTATACCCTAATGGTCTTGCTCCATTTAATATATATACAAAACTTTATGATAATTTTTTTCTGGGTTTATTTTAAATGAAATGGACACAGAGATGAACAAGAAAGTAGAAAAAAGAGGGGGGGGAAATGTGGGGAAAAGGTTTGAAAGGAAAGAAAAAGGAGTAGAGGAGAAAAAGAAACATAGAGTAAACACAAGTAAACATCCCAGTGGAAAGAGAAAAAAACTTAAATAAACCACAACAACCAACAGCATATGTAGGTATAATAACAACAGTTAGATTTATTTTAAGTATAATTTTTTCTGATGAAAGTGTGGATGTTCCAAGAGACATCATTGATTTCAATGAAAAAACAGGCAGCAATTGTTGGTTTGCTTTTATATGCTTTTCTTGTATTTACACAGTGGTTGGATTGTGTAGGTAAGCAGAACCGTGATGAAAGTAGTTATTAGATGTACAGAAACAAATAATTGTTTTTAGTGGTGGTCTGTGGTCAGTCCTGTGGCCTGTTCTGACTCAAAATTTATACATTAGTCTTTTGTTAATCACATATTTATCTCAAAAGACAACATGAACAAAAAAGCTGCAGTGGTTGACATCCATCCATCCATCCATTTTCTTGCACCCTTATCCCTTGTGGGGTCGGGAGGTGCTGGTGCCTATCTCCAGCTGCGTTCCGGGCGCGAGGCGGGGTTCACCCTGGACAGGTCGCCAGTCTCAGTGGTTGACATCTAAGTTTTATTGGTAAAGCCATAGTCACACCCATTTATCTCCCTGTGATAAAACTATTCACAAATACAGTTGGTGTATAGATGTAGTTTTGTCTTGTTTTGTCTTGCTAACATCACCTAACACTTACTCTATTAAAAGTAACGGAGATATTCCATGTTTGTCATAATTTGTGTCTCTTAAAACATTCCTCCCCTGACATGACTGATGAATTATGATCAGTAACATTGCACTTATCTGCAGATTCAGTCTGTCTGCAAATAAACTTCTGCAGAAGCTTTGGGGGTTGTTTTCATTGTGGGTTTCCTGTTAGATTTGCTAAACCAAAAGTTTACTCGACTGTTTTCCACTCCTGATCCTGAAAACAGTTTCCACTAATGTGGTGCAATTTTGATGCAAAGCAGGCTTTCCATTGGAAGATCTCAACACAAGTGAACAAGGATTTTTAGCACATCAGCTCTATCTAGTTAATCTAGCTAGATAGAAATAGAGATTTCATTTGTGGTGCTTTTCAGCTTCGTCTGTTCTTGTGATGTGAGCATACAGAAGGTTAGTTGGTCAATTCGTTTCTACCATGCCACATTGATAGTGAAACTTTTCAGTTTACTTAGCAAAGAGGAGTTAGTAAATCTCTTTCGTTGAACTATAATGCACCAGATCAAAACAGTCTATAAAAGGTATACATTGTCATCCCAACAGAGGAAAAGTTGAAAAGTTTCCAAAACTCTTCATTTGTAATCAGTTACATTAGTAAATTTTTACTGCAAATGATTGTGCTAATTTTGACATTAATCCACAGGCTTCACTTCCTGTCCCTGGATCAGTGTTCAATAGTACAGAGTGTGTCACTCTGCCGAACCTTTTTGTTTATTGAGTGGAATAGAAATTCCAGTTATTGGAACCAAAATTAGAAAAAAAAAGGACAGAGCCGTACCTGCATGACAATACTCTTAAAGTAAGTATCAAGCTTGTTTTATAAATAACCCGGTGCTCCCAATTTCCCCATGTTTAAGTTTAACCTCCAAAACATCCATAGCTACTGCTTTAGACAAGACATGATTTGTAAGATGTACTTTTTATTCATAGCTGTTAGCTGCCTTGTCCTAGTCCTTCGTACATTGTTTATCAAGGATGTATTAGCTTTATTGTTGTCATGAATTCCTGAAATAACACAAAGTTGGTAGGAAGGTTAACCATAGACCCCCACCTCTTTGCTCAGTCAAACAGGAAACCCACAATAACAAAGAGACGCTGTCACATCTGCAGAGGTTTAGAGACTGAACCTGCAGATTAGAGTAGTTTCACTGTCCGAGGCAAATTATACATGCTGAGAAGAAAGATCATGCAATGAGACACAAACTGAAACAAACATACAGTTAACAAGTGATATATTTAGCTGTTAGTATGAAGCTTGTTTTTAATTTTGTGGGTGAGATGCTGTTCTGTACAAATGCAGGAAGTTAATATATACAGTTACTGATATATTCGTTCGTGCTTCCAAGAAATTGTTTTGTATCTGTTCTTGAGAAAAGTTTCTAAGTAACAAATTGTGAAGCATACCAGAGCCAAGTAGGGTTCAGAAACAAAAACAATTACATTTTCTACAGTATGTATTTTATTTTTTAATGAATTTGTTAATACTTTAACTCCTGAATGTATCATACAATTTGGTATGTATATATCTGTTATTAATGAAATCTATTTATTTATCATTCTGGTTGTGACCAGAATGAAAAGGAACAAGACATGACCTACATATATAAACCACCATATAAACTTTTTATTCTAGTTGCACAGTATACTTGAAAATGAGATCTAGATCTCAACGGGGTTTACCTGGTTAAATAAAGGAAATACTTTACCCAGATAATTTATACACACTGAAACGTCAAAATGCCACGACTCACTGTTTATAAAGACTGCAAGATTGAATAAGGCACTTTGTTTTTAACTGATGTTCGGGTAGTCATAATTACCAAGTTTGTAAAAATCTTATTATTGTTTTGCTGTAATGCAGACTCTTGATATTAGGGTATGGGGTATTTTATGAAACAGCTATTTAAAAAATAAATTTCTGCTTAATATTTACTGATGACTTGGTGGAATCTTGGTTTTCTCTACCGACGATGCAGTTTTGACCTTCACAGTTTCACAGTATTTCACACCTTGAAACAGTTTGCAACAAGTTCTCAGAGTTTGGAGAAAAAACCTATTGTTGTAAGAAAAACCCACAGGAAGTGGGTGGGTCATTGAAAGACATGTTTATGTCAGAAAATGCTTAAGTGTGACTTTCCTAAGTAAGCATTTACTTAGGTTTAAGGTTGAAAATCTAGTTTTTGAACCTTAAATCTAGGTTGAAAATCAACTTTAACCCTCAAGAAATGACTCAAGATCATTTTAGAAGTAAAAGTGAAGTGTGTGACTTATAAACAGCTGTTGTGCCCACTGATGTAGTTGCTGTTGCTAATGGCAAGACTTTATTTATAGAACTGAATGTTCAACTGGTGGCTTCAGGCCTAGCAAAGTTTTGTTACAGAACCATTTTTCAGGGTAAACTGTGAAAGAAATAAAATTGAGTTTTTTAAAAAGATTATCTGGGAATGAAAGACATTCGTTATGAATGTTAATGGTTCTAGAGGGAGAGGCAAGCTATTAAGGAGAATAAGGTGGCATTGCTTTGGAAAACTGATCACATACACTGAAAAACCTTTTTCTTTCCAGATCATATTTGCAGGAAACAGATTGACAGATCCTAGAATATCCTCTTGTCAACATCACAAAGCCATACAGAGTTTTGAAATAAGGCATTTGAACATGCTATGCTGTACTTAACGATGATTCAGAACATTGTGTATAATTGATCACTACACAGCGCTGCTTGAAAGCACAGTTGGTAGCACTATTGCTTTGTTGCAACAAGATTTTCAGCTTGGATTCTTTCTGCATGGAGTTTGCATGTTCTCCCTCTGCTTGTGTTATCTCCAGGTTCTCTAGCTTCCTCCCACGGTCAAAAAAATTACTCTTATATTGATTGGTCTTTCTAAACTGCCATAAGGTTTGAGTGTATTTTTGTGTTGCTATGTAATGGCTTGTCCAGAATGTATACCTCTCTCACTCAATGGCTGCTGATGATTCCTGCTCGTCCGTGACACTGCATTGATAAGTGGTTATTGACTATAGATGGACAGACTGATGATCAATAATGATAATGATAAATGAGTAGCTTATGTTTTTAATAAGTTAAACAGGAATAACCTTTTATTAAACTAATAGTCAAATACTCAAAAAATTTATCAATTACTAATCATACTCTGATTTATTTATTTTTTCAATAGAGGTGTATTTACTACCTGAACAATATTTTATAAGCAAATAATGAGCAAAGAATCTACTGCTATTTATTCAGCCTACAGAAAGGAATCCCTGAAAGGCCGAGTTTTTGCCCAAACTGCAAAGAGTTATCTAAAGTTGTTAGTGAACAGTTTTTAAGCTTGCGAGTACGAGCTACATGATTAAAACTGCTTTTTCTGTTAAACCATCTCCTTCATTTTAATAGGTTTTGTGGCGCCCTCCATGGGATCAATGCAGAAGTACAGACATGTCATTAGATAAAATGGTTAAAAACTAATTGTTAAGCATGGTTCACATAGTTGTGTGAAGGGTATGCAAAAAAAGCTAAAGGAAATATCCTGGGTTCATATGTTGCATCAAAAATAAATTATGAGTAAAGTCAAGTTGAACATTATAAAGTAAAAAGTTAGAAAGGCAGTGGGAAAACTCAACAACTTACTTAGTAATGTAGTCTGCAATAGTATATTTAACTATAAGCAGGTGTTGTTTGTCTTTCTCGCTCTTATATATGTATACACACCCCCCCCCGCACGCACGCCTCCCTCCCATCTGCTTCAACAAACCTGAGTCCAATAAACAGGTCATCAGCAGGACTCTAGAGAACCTGACTGCACACTGAGAAGGTACAGTATATGTTTCAACATTTCTGCATAACCTTGTACACACAATGATTTGTGTGTACAAATCATTGTGTACATGTTTTAAAATGTACACAATGATGTTTTAAATAGCATTTCTATTTAAAACATTTCTATGTTTTAAATAGAAATGCTTGATTTATGTTGCTAGTGCAGGCGTTTGGTTGTTTTTAGCAAACATTGGCTCAAAAGTTGAGACTCAGTTTGTTGGGTTAGAGAACAGGAGATTCATCTATCTTCAAAGATCATGATGAACTATGCAAGAACCTGAATAGACTTTACTGGACATTTTCTGCAGTGTGTACGCTGAACTAAGCTGATAACCCAACCCTGTTCTGTTAAGCAACCCTGGATTGTCCAAATTTGATGCATGGCTGGGTCAGCAAAGTAACACACATCCATGAAAGAGGAGTTAAGTATGGCAAAGCTTAGAAAACGATAATTATTACAATCGCTTCATGCTCTGATGCTGATTTTGAGCCATTTGGGAGATGAGATTTTACTACTGATGTCCTCCACTAGAGGTCAGAAGTGATTTAAAAGGCTCTGTGTACATGTCAGTGCTATAATCTGGTTCATATTTCTTATGAAATGTTATTTATTTCCCAGATAACACATGTCTCAAGGTAATTGATTACGTTTCTAATTAATCTGTACTAAAAAGTTCATCTCATGTTTATGTGCAAATGCTAAATAAAACCATGAAGAATATTTGACTGGCAGCTGTATTTGTTTTCCACATTTAGGTGTAGGAATAATTTGTGTTTTATTCTCTTTATTTTTATTTCAAATCCAATAAAGATAACTTTGACTTAGTAGTACAGTTTTAAATTATTTGTACTAAAACAATGAAAACTTCACCAAGTTTAAAACAAATTGCTTTTTATATTTATTTCTTGCAATTAATTTGAGCCTCTTGTTCTTTATTTGTAACCATGTTGACTTCCACCGCATGTGTTGCATGTGGGCGTCATATCCATCTGATGGTTTAATAATAATAATGATAACATTTTAGAACTTTTCACCATAGCAAAATGATGGGACTCAATATTATTTTATAAAGTAATTGTTATTTGAAGTAACTGGCACAGATACATCTACAAAAAAAAATCTAATTTAAATTCCACTTGAGGTTTCATGTAAAGATGTTTGAAAAATTCTGAAACTGACTACATGACAGCGTTTCATTTGTTCAGTTTGGTCATTGCTCAACCTTGTTTTTGTTTTTGTTTTTTTTTGCATTTGTGCTGTTTGTTAGTAAGTCGTTTGGTCATGTTTGTCCAAGTTTTGTTTTAAATGGAAAAAATATAAAAACTCCAAAATCACATTATTGTGTCATGTCATGTAATGAATTCAGATGTAGTGATCAACATAAGTGCCCCTAATTCCAATCCATCTGCTGACCAAACATTGATGCTCCACAAAATTGGGACACACAGATGACACTATTGGCCGTCATCCAGACACAAATGACTTTCATGAGACTGTTTAACCCAGTGGCAAACTGGATGCTCTCATAAAATAAACATATTTGCAAATGCTTGTGCAAATGTTTTGATTTTTCATTTTACTTCCTATGCTTATTTATTTTTTTTACTTAACTTTTTTAGCCTTTGTTTTCCTCATCTAATGACAGTCATTTGCAGCCCAATTTCATAAGAGAGAAACATTTTCTAAATTATCAAAATGAAATATTCTGTCTCAGCACTCAGCAAAATCCCACCCTGATCACAGTGGCTTTTAAAGTCATGTGGAATCATATCTGAAGTTGTGAATGCTTAGTGAGACTTTTATGCAATCATGTGCACAGACTTCTAAAACCAAAAACCATGTGAGATGCAAATCCAATGAGTGTGGTAAACAGAAAAGGTACATGAGAGAGCTGGGCTTAGAGACTTAAGTGCAAAGCCTTCAGATTCAAAACTGTATTCATATTTTCACTTGTTATGTTCAGTAGTACAGCTGCATATTTATGCACACATTTACTTTTACCATACGGTTTGCATGTGTCTGAGTGAAAATGTTATCCAGAAGATTTTGAGCTTTGCAGCTTTTAGTTCAGGCCCACACACACCATCATGCATAGGCAGAGGTCTGCTGAAACATCAAGTGTTTTAAAAGTCAACTGCTTGGTCAACTTCTAAAGCCCTCCATTAGCCAGTGCATATACAGAGTGGGCAAAAGCTGCACTTCCATGCTGCAGAACAAAAAAATCTTTTTATTAAAGTCTCAAAGCATCATCAACATGTTTCTGTTTAGGGACACACATGGTGCCAGTATGACAATAGAAATGTATATTAAGAAATACATAATATTAAAATGAAAATATATTTACTTATCAAAAACGCTGATTGTGTAATGTGTAAAGATTTTATTTAAACAACGTTTCACATTTGTATTCTAATATTTCTATGACGCTGTTAATGAGCATTTTCTGTTTGGATTTTTTTTTGTTGTCCACTTGAAGACTAAAGGGGTATGTACATGGCAGCTCTGAGGTAACCTGAAAACAAGTAGAAGCTGGATTTGCTTAGAGCGTGATGTGCGGCTGCACAGATGTGGTGAGAGTAAGTAAAAGTTTTGTAAATTATTTGCATAAAAACATGTATGTCAATGTACCATGTTTAAATAAAATACTGCATAAACAAATACACATAAAATATTTATTTTTCATAAATATCACTTTGTGCTTTCAGCTGGATATCTCCATATGAAGAAACATTAATATTTTGTATGCGATCTTTTCATATTCTCACTCACTTTCGCTTGCTTAGGTAAACTGTTTTCTTGTTTGTCTGTGATGTAGTGTAGTTTGTATGTGTGTCAAACTAAACCTTTTTTTTTTTATTTTTTTTTTTACACTTTTGTTGACCTGTAGTTCAGGCAGACTACAGGTCAGCGCATCCCTGCACCGGAACTTCTCATTCAAACTTTAGTTTTTAAGCTCGCTATCTCCTAAGATGCCTCTAGATGGCACTGTGGCTACTTATTGAGACCTACAAAGTGGAACTGCCTGTTTAGCACATCAATTACACTGACTCACTGTGCTCATCTCCATTTAGCGCTGTGGTGTTATCTGCAGCCCTTTACTGACTGGTTCATATTAATTGTATCTGACGGGTGAAAATTACTTATGCGCATAAAGGAAAAATATTATTGAGCCATACGAGAGCGATATTCGCTGCATTATGACAAAAAAAAGAGTCAGCTTTATTACAGCTTTTACTTTTTTCTAGTATTATAATTACACAGGCTCTCTCCAGGCTGTTTCTCTTGTGAATACACAGAGTTCAATTAGTAAGACTTCCACAAATTTCCTAATGCAAATTTTCATTTGGTAAGTTATTGTAGATTGGAAAACATGACTTTAAAAATTTATCAGAAAATTTAGTTAAACGTGCCAACATGCACAGATGTACACAGCTGCCGCATTGCAAGTGCAGTGTGTTGTTTATCAATATTGCTGCTTCCCACTAGTTCTGTCTTGTAAAAATGTTCTTCTCTACATTGTCCTGCAAAAATATTTGCACCTATTGTGAGTCTATGTGACCTACCAACACCAAGCACTGCAGAAGTGCACTGGATAAGTGTGAGGTGGAAGAAGGGGACATATCATCTATCACAAATAATTCAGAAATAAGAAGAAAGGGGTGGCATACATATGTATCATCCAGCCAAGTCAATGCTTTGTAGAACCACTATTTGTACAACTGGAGTTACTATGTCTCTACCAGCTTAGCACATATAAAGACTGAAGTGTTGAGCAAGCATTTATTGATACTACTTTTCAAGTCTTGCCACAGATTTTCAACTGGATTTAGGTCTGGTCTTTTACTGGGCAATTTTCACCATTTTAATGCTGTCAGTTTAGGATCATTGTCCAGAATGAGGGTGAACCTCTGCCCTAGTCCAAGGCCTTTCTGGTTTTCTTCTAGAGCATGACGGTGATATCAAAATGTTTTATAGGGTTGTGGGTCCACAAGAGGATACTGTTCACTAATTAGGCGCCTCCTGAAGATAGTTGCTTTTTTTTATATCAAAAAACATTTACACCTAATACTTTTTTATTCTAAAAAACAAAACAAAACAAAACAATGTGTTCATCCCCTTTCTTTCTATTTCACATTTTTGTGATTGTGCTATCCTGCGATGCGAAATAAAATCCAAATGTAATATCTTGAATGTTGTGGTTACAATGTTATTTGATAATAATACATTTGAATAGCCTGGTTATTAATTGTATGTTAATGTTATCACTTTACATGATACAATTAAGTAATTTAGATGCCATAAAAGTGACATTTTATCATAAAGGTTGATAACTCGCTGTAACCTGTTAAAATCAGTTTGATTCTGATCAAACATCTAAACAACATAGATTCTACAAAACTGCCTCCCTTTTTACATTTGAACGTGAATTATTTTGTCACAACTTACTTTTCTGTCTCATTGTTTTTCTCCCTCTGAGATTCAACCTGAAACCTTCTCTGCAGTAACAATGTTTTTATAAGTAAGGTAACTATGGCTACAACATGTATTCAAGCACCTTTAAATCATGCAGAGCTGGCACTGGGTGAGAGGTCAGTGTACAGTCCTGTTTTACATCAGCTCACAACGGAAAATAGGTAATTACTTTGTGAATTTTTGTACGCCATTGTTTCCGTTTGATAAAAAAAAAATCCTCTCGCACCACATTTGAAAATTATAAATTCAATTTTCAAAGAATGAAAGACAGCAATTCAGAGAATGTATCCTCCGCCCTCATGTTTTTTCTCCCCCTCTGACTAAATTGAAGCCAAACAAAAACATGGGCCACAAGTGTCCAATTTTGATTTCATCTAATACTGAAAGAACTTGATGGACAAATCTGCGCTCATGTGCACGACACTGAAATATAAAAAAGTTCTTTTTTTAAAAAAAAATTGACGATCAGTTATATTTTTGTTGTCAAGGTACTCACGCCAGTTGCTGCTTTGAAAAATAACATTTTATTATTTGTAATTCAGAGAGGCTTCATTCAATGTCCTTGCAAGACCCATGCAATTTCAGTAGAGGGCTAAGGTAAGGGCTTCAAGGTGGAGGTTGCCGTGTAGATGGGTTTTTCAGCTTTATTTCACTTCACACTAAAAGAAATAAGCATTACAAAATTGTGAGCATTCTTTATGAAAGTCCTTGGCGCTTCATCTTAAACTATGCCAGTTTCTTTTTTGTCAATCCATTACTTAGTTTTGAAATGGCTTTTTTTTTTTTTTTTTTTTTACAATCCCTTAGTCTGTGTTTTCTTCAGAGGCCTGACTTCTTACTGCCATGCCTTTCCCGGCATATGTTTTCATGTGCATCATTGCATGTTATTAACCAAGTCACCAGTGCAAAGCTATGCTGCCCTGATTTCCTTTCTGTGTCTAGAAACCCTTCATATGACTCATCTCATTGTATCCTCAGCGTAAAAATTTCTGTCACTTCCACCTCGTCACAGTGATGCTTCTTGGGGAGCATGCAGGGTTTTGAAAGGCTGTATTTTATGCCAAGCCATGATCTTCTTGTAAGCTAATCCCAGATGTTTCTGATGCGCTAGCCTTGCCAAAAACATTCAAACAAGGGAGAAATATAGAACTAATGTTCAACTTATTGTGGGTTTGAAATGCAATGTCAGTGGCGAAGGTAAATCGGCTACAAGATATTTGCACTTGTGTTCACACAGCTCTTGTGTCGTCTGCATCAAAGTCATCACCTAACAGTATTTCTTTAGTTTTTTCCTCTCCTGCTGTTTGGACTTGTGATCTGGCTTGTCTGTTGTGTGTTTGGGGCCACTTTTAAATGGAAATTGTTTTACAGGACATGCATTGCTGGAGTGCCAAGTCATTAAAATCTTGGTTTTTCCACACACTGAGATACCTTACAGGTCCCCTCGTGGGTGTGCAAAATTGACACAACTTAAGCTATTGATGAGCAAACTAGGCCAAATGAATTTGGTCTCAGTACTTTCACATAACAGTGTATTGAGTTACAGCTTTTTGGTATGTTTTAATGGGTAAATCACTGTGCCACATGGCTACTGCTCTTGTTTTTTTTCCCCATTTAATTTGTCTGTTCTCATTTGTACCCCTTGTTTCTTCTATCGCTCCTTCTGCCCTCCATTCCAGGTCCTAACTTGGAAATAATTCAACATGCACTCCAAAGGACTGTGAATCATTCCTTCAGGATATATGCATATTTCTATACTTCCAGTTATTTCTTGCCACATTATTGTCCTTGAATCATTTTAATCTTTTTCTTTCAGTTATGTTTTTCTTATATATTTTGTTTGACCCCTTCTTTTTATTCCAAGAAGATGCAATGTCAATAGTGTTGCAGTAGTTTTCACTTTATGTCAGGCTTTCGCCAAAGTAGTACCGGGTTGTTCCTGAACATAACTGGTTTCCTCTCCATGCCGAGTGTGACAGTTTTAGTCATATAGCAGTAGGTTGAACACAGTTATGTGTTTCATGCACAATGGTTCCAAACATACATCAAAACTACTTTAGAAATATACAAAACCCTAAACTCAACTCTAAATTTGTTGACGATGCTTAAAGGCGGATGTTACACAAAGAAGCAATTTAAAAGGTTAAAAGAAAAAACAATATCTAAATATCTGGGTAGAATTATGTCACAAGCTTGTTGATGACTAGCTTCTTAAGTTCACTCAACATTTAATAATAATAATAAAAATCTCTCTCTCTCTCTCTCTCTCTATATA